>JACYFI010001087.1:0-10815 GCA_020975735.1 Ophiocordyceps xuefengensis | reverse complement strand
TTATTTAAAATCTTCAATTTGAATTTATGAATAGTTAACTGGATCGTCTCGTTTAGAGCCATATGTATAGAACCGGACACCCACTAAAGTATGTTGTAATAGATGATAATAAATTAAGCTATCTTTGTATGTAGACCTCCTTATTGAAATTTTCAAATTGACACGGTCAACCCTAATTTTACATTGTTCTTATTTTTCTATCTACTATGTATACCTTAAATGAACCCTCCACCGTCCTTTGAACCAGAACACACTCTAGGGTTACAACTGTTAAATTATAGGTAGAATATTTTTTATAAACGAATGGTGTAAGAATGGGACTTGACATAGAGTTTCAACCTTTTGCTGATTGAACCACAGTTTAAATCCTGTTCTTTCAAACCCCCTTGAGAACGGACACCTAAATCCGAATATTCTGGGCTAATCATCAAATGCCGTCTCCTCTATGTATTTTTACAGCATACTGTTTAGGTATTCGTTTGACTTAGATCCGCCCATTGTCCATTTCGTTTTCACTCCATCTTAGAGGCTTGTTCCCCCGTCCATGAGTAATTCTTCAGCCCACATAATTAGTTTTTCAGTATAGCCATGTCACCTTAAGCTTTAGGAAATAATACCGGACGTTTGACAGTTTATCCCCAAATAGACACCTTTTCGCTGAATGGTCCTCGAGGATGATGGCTGCCCAAGTTTCTTAATAGAATTGATACAGAAACTAAAGGAGCTTTATTAATAAATCAGGTTAACATAGATACTCGTTAAACTATACAAATTGAAAAATTCTACATATTAAAGAATCCACTTGAAATCATCTAAATTAAATATGAGATACTTTGATTATATTTTAAATCTATAACCTTACAAAAAATCACACATTTAATAGCATAATATTGTTGTTGAAATTATACATAGCAACTTAATAAAACGACCTACACCTTGACAACTCAACTTTTCTCCCAAAAAAGCCCGGAAAACTACATCACCCTTAGAATGGTAACACAAATTATACTTAAGAATACATTAATTTTACTAAATTCCTAATAGCAAGCTCGCCTCTTAGTCTATACAAAAGCAGACCTAGGAAATTGCTGAAGCCAATTAAGGCAGATGCTTCTGCTCCGGCAACCTACTATAGGAGATGGCATACCGATTTGTCCCTATAATATCGCAAGGTTAATAGAACTATACCAATTTAAAGGAATTTTATTAGATAATAGCATTTATTACTATAGAAATAAGCATTAATATTTATTATTTTTTCTATTAAAATAGCGAAATCCTAAGATCCATATTAAAAAAAGTACTAAGGTAAACTCGATGTATTTTATTTAATAATCATCACAATTATTTCTTATTTATAGCTAATACATATATTATAGTTATTTTATGTCATTAATAACTAGGGGCAATGTAGATATTGAACTTAAATCCCTCTTATGTCCGTACATCATTGTTTTTACCTTTAAACTCAATAGCTTTTTAGTATTGAGCTTTGCATCTAGGGCTTGGGCTTTTGTAGACCTTCTAGTACCCCCTTAAACCCCCCCCCCGGCCCCAGGATTAAGGAAAAATTAAAATACATACAAAGCCAAGCAATAAAATTACTAAATTGACATTTAATAAGTTAAGGCTTATGTAGTCATGAACAAAATATGTCCCTATGTTACAGATTCTTATAACCTTACTAAAAGGCATAGAAACTTGTAAATTCACATATTTCTAGACACTACCATAAAAATACTCCTTCTCTATTAATAAAAACTGAAACTGATTTAGTCTACCCAGTGATATGCATCTACGATTTATTATACCCAATAGGGCAAGCAAAAAGGATAGTATGAATACCCCTATGTTATAAAATCTAATATGTGTTGACTCAAGGTACCTATAACTCTGTTATGCACTTTCTAACTTCTCTTAATCTTGCGTTGTTCTATATCAGATTCTCGGTACTATATATGAATCAAATCTATAAATTTTCAATACAATCTATAAAATTAAGGTTACTGGTAACTTCAACTATCATGGTGACCTTCTGCTAAAATACTGTCATTGAGTGGATCTATTTTATTTTTCACTCATTAAATTAAATTAATTAAAGATTTGGGAAAGGCCTATAAGTATTAAATTATCAACTGCAAGTGCTATAGTTCGAAATTAACTTCGATTTAAAGGTCTAATAAATTCTGTAAGTTAGTCCTACATAATTAGGACTACTTAAATACCTATATAAGGTTTTCACGTGAGTCTCTAGGGAATTTTAATATTTCCTGTCTATTGTCCCTTTTTTACATGCCATTAGATTTACAACTTATTAAAGTACTTCTAGGTTTTACAGAGGTTTCCAGCTATAGTGAATTTTTATCTAGTTATATTGCTAAGCGGTAAGATTTGTAACCGGAAAAATTTTTATTTCTATTTGAAGATTTTCCCCTGGAGTTTTTTATGTTATAATCAGTACTTCACTTTAATATCTAAAAATTCCTACCAGCTCTCTACTGAACAAAACCTACGCTATCCCAATTTTAAACCTTAGATGACACTTTTCATATATGCGTATATCCGGGATACCTCTTACTGGCCCTCATTTTAACTTAGTTCCTCAGAGAAGTTCGTACCTAAGGCTTATTGTCTCATTAAAGGTCAAGGCTGATTCATGATGAGTTTTTCCATATAAGGGAGTTAATTTTTTTTACTTTCTAAAACTCCTTAATGATTTTAATTTCTCTGCAGGCAGGTCGGACCGAATAAAGCTGATTTTTTCCTTATCCATATTATTGCCTTTTAAAGACTTACCTAAATTTCTTCCGCTTCTAGTTGTTCCGGAGTCGTTTAATGCATCAACAAGGGAACTTCCAGGCTACTTTTATTAGAATGTTATAATTCAGATTTAATTTATCGAAAAGTAATGTTGTTCTCAGAAAGCAAATCAGAAATTCACAGGTAGCTCTAATATTGTACAGAAAAAGGTTAAAATACCCATATTAATTAATGCTCTGAAATTATTAAACATAGTTAGTTTTTAAATAAAACTAAGATTTAATAATTGTTTGAACAATCTTAATGATAGGTCTTTTTTATACTAACCTACATAGAAATATCATTTTGTTAATTTATTAGTTAACCATATCTATCCCTGATTTATTTTTATTTCTCTTTTAAAGATATCCTTTCTAGCTTTGCCAAAAAGCATCCTAAGATCAACTTTTACGGGCTGAGCGTTATATTTATTAACAGGGTTAATAATACAAGTACATAAGATGCGTATAAAAAATACGGGAAATTTCATTGAGTCCCAAAATTCTCATAACATCTTTTGCGTTAGGCAACTTTTCTACCAATGTTTTAAAATACTTGTGTGATAGAGGATGCCATCCTCAAGTTTTTTACTAAAGGTACTAGATATTCTCCTACCCTAAAATAAAGATTAACACACTAAAATAAATAGATCATGAGTTACCATGTAAATCTCAACTAAACCTTTCCATTTGAGTGGAGTAAGCGCTTATCTTGGAATTAAACCTCAAGGTCGTCGGCGCGTCTAAAAATATATTAATGTAATTTAAATAAAAATTTTCAATAGATTGTGGTAAAACTAAGAATTTTCTAATTAAATAGAATTGTTTTTAGTTAAACTACCTACCTCCTCCTTATAAAACTAGTTCGGCGTTATAACAGTTTAACTTATAACTCAACAAATAAGTACGTATAGAATAATAATGACATCCATTAAAAAGCCAATTTACGCAAGTTGGGCTGTTCTGAGAAAACAGTACCTAATATTTGAAGTACGGGAATAATTGTTTTTCCTTTACGGAAGGGTTTCTGCTACACCCTAATATTAAACACCCAAATTACTATCTCCTATGCTACTCCTGCTCCTAATACACCCACTTGCCCCAACCTGGGCACCTATTATTTTTTGAAATTGTAACACCCGGGAAATCGCCTTTTTAATATAAATCTCTCTTAAATGAAGTGTCTCTATTACCCTACCTTTGCCCCAAAAAGTTCCTTATTTTTTATTATAGAACGCGGGACTGGGGACGAGGTATGCAATGCCTCAGCCTATAAAATTGGGTAGTTTTAGCATATTTTTCCCTGAGCGTATGAAAACATAATGTGCTTGTAACGGCAATGCTAATTATTTTTGGAAGAAAAGCAATTTAGTTTACTTATTCTCTATAAAATTATTTAAGAATTTATTTGATTCATAAACCCGATAATAAATAGATTCGTCTACTATCTCATTTGTTGATGCATTTTTACCTCAATTCAAATAACGAAAAATCCATCGCAGTAGATTAATAATATAAATTATAAAGTACTTCATTATTAAAACATGAATATCCGCATTTACATAAGCGACCTAAGACGCAAAGGATAAATTTTACCAGACTTCTAGAATTCTAATATAAGATATAACCTTAAAAGCAAAATAAAGAATTTTACACCGATTGAGGTTCCTATTTTTTGACCCTCAAAAAATATGAATTCCACACTCAATATACGAGTATTTTTCTCTTTGGTAAGGGGTTTATGTGGTTCAATAATAAAATAGAGACTAAGAAATAATATTTTATAATTGACAACAACAATAAAAATTAAAACAGGTCATACTACTTCATTTAACCATTAAAAAGAATTTGTACCAATATGATCCATGAATTAGCCTTCCCTTTATTAATAAAAAAAAAGATAAATGAGGGGTTTGTAATGTTTAATACAAGGGTATAACAAAGAGGGTAAGTAGGACTTGATATAGCTAATGATATTATTATATTTAAACTTTAATTTTTGTGCGTGAACCCGGGAGGTCCAGCAAAGATTGGATTTTATCTAATAGCCGAGCAGACATTACCTCTTATTTAGGCCAACGGCAACCCTTTCTTAATACATAATTTTACTAATAAAGTATAAAATTTTTATAGTACCGGGATAAGCCTATGAAAAAGCATTTCTTTTCACGATATTATTAAATAGTACACACGCGCCTTTATAACACCTGGCTAAGTATTGAGCGATTAAAGATAAGAATTATTAAAACCTTCTTTATCTATAGGCTTGCACTTATACCATTCTATTTTACCAAAAATCCTTATAAAGAGGTACACACTACTAAATGAAAAAAATAGTGAAAATAGCTTTAAACGTTAAAGCCTAAAACAGAATTAGATATAAAAATAATCCTTAATTGATTTACTACATTGGTATAGGAGAATAGTTTTATCATTAATTCTTCATGTTCTTTGTTTTTCACTAGGAGAGCAATATTAAAGAGAAACTTTGCTGACTGAGTATGAAAAAATGCATTTTAAATGTACAATTGTATATTTGTGTTTTAAATAAAATGTAAATTGTAGAATTGAACTCAAATACTAGATATACCTAAAGCTAATAATATAAAAACCTAACATGAACTTATTATTACGTATAAGCAAATAATCTCTGTTTTCTAAATTGAGATTTAAACCTACCTATGGTTCTATTTTAAGGGACGAAATAAGAACCCCTCATAAGTAATAATGAAAGTTCCAACTCTTTCATTGCTGATGAGACCCTGACCCTGTAATATAAACCTATTTGCAAACAATAAAAATAAAATAATAGTAAAATTTTAGCTAATTAAAGCTGCAAAGTGTTGTTAAACGATAGTGGAATACAGATCATAAACGTCCAATATGATGGCCGCGGTTAAATTAGTCGCCCAATTAAAGAAAATAAACAAACCTTATAAATATATTACTCTCAAGAAGTAATTTATTTTAGATAATACTCACCTTATTACATTACCAGTTTCTTATTTGACGAATCTGATCGAAACCCTTGGTTAGCTTAAAAAGAGATCTTTTGTTTGATACCATTTTTTGCTACTTTAGCTCATCTTCCAAATCCCTTAATTTACACACAAGAACCAGGGGTTATCTTATGAAAAAAGATTTAATCTTTTCATATTATTTTTTCTATGATTGTACATTAAACTCAGTATAACTTGTTATACGATAAGTTTGACACATCCAAAAGAATCCTACTAAACTTTTTTCAATAGTAATTCATCTTGGATATGTTGGGAGTTCTACCAAACAAGGTATATACAACGACTTTCCCTTTTTATGTAATTTAGGATTCTGCAGTCTACAGAATTTTATAAAACAACCATCATCACTTTTAAAACTCAGTTAACCCATGTAGGGTCTAATTTGAAACCTAAGTGGTAATAATGGTCTTGCACTAATGAACAGATCCAGGGAAAAGGGCCCTCTAAAGAGTTAAAGGAGTTAACCTTTATTTAAAGAAGCTCATTATATTAATTATTTTTGCCAAACCTGTCACTCTCTAAAATGTTCCCCCGTTGCATCATAACCGACACTTTTTTAAATAATAAAATAAATCAGAATATTTCTGGTTTCTTGAGGTATTTATCAATAATGAGGTATTAACTTTTATTAAATTTGATTCTAGAGAACCATTGTAAAATCACAAACAAGCCCTTTTCTTTGTCTTTACCTTTCATTCCTGCTCCAAAATAGGCGTAAAGTTTTTAAAATATCGAGTTCCTACATGAGATTAGATGAAAATACCTCGATTGTCAACCTACTAGGTTTTTTTCGTGATTTACGAAATAAAAAAGAAAAGCAATCCTTTGCATCAAAAAGAATCTATTACAATACGGGGGGTTAAAAGGTGGCTTTGCTTTATGTCTTAAGTTAGGCAACAGTAAAATAACGTTTCCTTGGAATAACTTGGGTAGAAGGATTTTAACTGAGACTTCTTTTCGAACCAGTAGAAGTATATCTTAGACGCGGGGTAAATTAATACCACTCAACTTCACCAATTGACTCGTTTGCTCTTTAACAGAAAATATATCTTGGTTGAATGTATTACTGACTGTCGATTCCGCGGTCGCCTCATTTCGTTTTTAACCTCATCCTTTCTTGCATTATTACTATACCTGAGGTTAATTTGAGTTCAGCCACTCATATATTTCACATACTTCGCTTAGTACCGGAACTTAGGTGGTGTTCCCCCGGAATTTGATAAATTTTACCTTCTCCCAATCAGTTGTGGATAAAGGGATTTCCAGTCCGCTTTTTTTTAGGGAGGATTTCAAAATGAAATGGTGCGCTGCAACTTACGTTTAAAATAAAAATCCCTATAGTAAATTGTATAAGAATATTACATAGTACAGGTTTCATATCATAAATCTTATGCTATTCACTTATACTGTTTATAAATATATAATTGTCAGCCTAGTACTCCCCAATTTTGGCAATTAATAATACCTGTCCCTAATAAAAGAACTGGATAAATAGTAACTCTATCTACCGAATCCTCCCAACCTTTCCCGAAACCGTAACGTGATGGTTTCCAATCATTCACCGGTCTCCAGATTTGGCCTTTAGGATTTTTTTTTATTCGTTGTTGGAGATTGGTTTTCATGATATGTGTTTTCATGTGGCCTCTTCTACAATAATGGGTATTTGCAACTATTCTTTCGACGCCATTAATTTTTATCCACTTCGTTAGCTTTAGGATTAAGGTCTTCATATACGGAAAGGATGCAATCTCCACTCCTGTAGTCGGGAGTCACATCGAAACACACAAGCTCTAATAACCTTCCAAGAGCCTTTGTGATATACTTCGGGGCATTGAATTTGTAAATATATATCATCGCACTTCTTAATTTGAAAAGACGCAGTGATTTTTCCTATGTACGTAGTTTACGAACCCATGCTCTACCTTGCCCTTTAAATTTTTACCTAAGTTCAAAAATTGTTGCTTTCGTTTCCGCTTTGAATGTTGGCTGGCTAGCAAGTCCTGCACAAAAGAGTTTCTTTCAGTATATAGCATGTACTGTTTGCTGATACTGCTTTAAAATTATCTGGAAACGATAGTATTGTATTATACCGGCTATAGACTTCGAATGGGTATAGTAGAAATTTATTAGCATTTTAGTGATCTTGCATTTCAAGATAATTTTGGGTATTGGTCTATCCATTTGGTTAAATCATGCCATTGCCCTTATCAATTTTTTTTCGTGATCTAGTCTATCGCGGGCTAGATCGTCTCATGATTTTTTATATTTCTGCTGCAACCATTTTCCTTCTTCTAGAGGTAAGTCTCATGATTACTTCAATTTTGCGCTTTAACCTGGATAGGATTCAGGCGTGTTTGTGTTAGCGTGGTTAATTTTGTGTTTTTAGCTTCGGAAAGCTCTAAACACTTAACTCGACCCTCAACGATACGCCCCCTTAATCTTTGACATACGATTTACACAGTCTTTCCTTATGATCCTCTTGAACACCTTTAATTCAGTCATCTGAATTATCATCTAATGTATTCGCATCATCTTAAATTTAATGGGTCGATATATCTAAGCTTTACGCGGGATAGCGGTAAAAACTTATGAAAATTTAATTTCTCCCGTCAGAGTCTTTGGCTCTTTCCTTTTTTTAACGGGGGAACAATTCGGATTATAGATTGGGTGATAGTAGCTTTGGATCCTCCACGTCGAAGCTTCTTTAGTTCACCGATAAAAACGTCGAGTTTTATCAGGAGACAAATATTTTGTAATATGGGGGGCGTTATTATTGGAACCTTGTAGGTGTTTCCTGCTACCGGAGTGAGAGTTAAAGTTAATGAAATGTTCAGTGAACACGCGTTTCAACGGCTTTCGAATTAATCCAAAAATCTTGGGCTTAAAATTCTTTCCGTTCCAAGACCATCCATCGGTTTTGTATGATCTATTCGTCCAAGACATTTTAGGTAAATTCTCCTGTGCTTAAATTTCTTTGGCCATAACGAAATTTCCCGTCTGACCAATTTTTTAATGGGGTTTGGCAGCTTCTGTTAGGTCTCAAACCCATACTGCTTCGTTGAAAGTTGGTTTTCATAAATAGCGTCTAATATCCCAATTCTATACGTTCCCTGTTACCTAGTTTGGGTCTCTAGGAGCGGGCTATATCAATGGCCTTTGACCTCTTTAGCTTTTGGTATAATTATATTTTCTCTCAGGGGTGAGAAATCGGAAAGTAGACCATCTTCAGAGCTATTGATAATATCACTATAACTCTTCTGACATCCTTCCCAACGTATAGGGATTTATAACCCGGGTTATTTGTTGCCCTGGGGGGCTTACTTTTGAATTTTTGATAGACTGCGTTAAATAAGCCTTTTATCATTATAATAATCCTGGTATCATTTATCTTCCTACAAAAACTTGTTTGATTTTACAAAGTTCTAAAATCTTTCTGTAGTATTACCAAAACCCGCTCAGTTGAAACTGGTACTGGAACCTTGTCGAGCGATAGTGGGTGTACTAAACGCTAAATCCTGGATGATCCTATCCCCCATAGAATGGACTTATGCCTCCTTGTTTACGCATGGTCCTTAGGACTGTAGGTTAAGTGCCGTGTTCAATTTATTTATTTATTTCTTTAATCCGCCTTTTTAGACTCCCCACTCCTTACGGATTGTACTTTAATTGAGACCCTGGTAGGCTGTTGATCCATTGTCGAATTCTTCATACTCCAAATTCATACCAATGCACATATCCTATTTCTGACTAGATTGCCCTCTGTTAGAAGATAACTGGTAAATAAAAGGTTAGGGGAAGTTTTTAGCTTTACCTCATAGCCTGGCTCGGCTCCTGAGTATGGGTACTAAGACCTTATCAATGTCATCCTTCCCCGCAACGCTTTTGAACGGAGATGCCTTAGTTTAATGTCGGGCTTTCCCCTTCGAATCTAACTCTTGTTGCCGGAAGTTTATGTTATTTATAAATAAACTAATCGTTTGAGACTCTAATACATAATTAGAGAAGCAGGCGCACTATCCAAAACGCAAGAACCCTTAATTCCCACCCACAATAAAAAGTTATATTAAAAACCCCCTGTAAATTGAAATGTCTGAATTTCTATATATAATACTTAATATATATAACTCCAACTTATGCAAATTCAAATAGCTTAAAAATATAGAAAATGAACAATCCATTAGTAGAGACAATAATATTGGCAATCCTGTCAATTACAAATCGATAATATTTAAAGGGCTATTCTATTATTTTTAGATGTATCCCCCATTTTTATTATAATTTTGTATTAAAATAAACAAATTTGTAAAATAACCCAAGTTTTAATAGGAGATGGAATATTCTATACTCAGTACCTTCTAGGGTAAAAACTAGTAAAGTCAAATATAATATCCTATTAAAATTTTAAGAAAATATATAAAATATTATGTAAATTGTTTTTGTTAAACAATAATAAACCCCCCATGTATACTACACCTTTAGTAATTAACAGTTACAAGAGGATAGATCATTTAGATACCACTAATTTAAAATAATTACAGCTGTTCAATTTTAAAATAAAAAAGATATTATCACGGTCTTTGAATTAACGCGTTTTATGAAAGCCAAAGAGATAAAGATAGAATTATTGATTATTCATAGTTCAAAAAAAATAGTTATACCTTAAGATTGATAACCTGTAGATAATAATCAGGGCTAAGTTCAAACACTAGAAACTAGAGATGAGCGGTAAAAAAGGACAGAAAACTATTCAATTATAGAAGGTACAGTACCTTAATTTTCAATCTAAGATCGTTAAGCTGAAACATACCATTAATATTATTGCAGTATCAATCTGATTTCCAGCTAGTGTGAAAGTAAGGTCCCTCTGTTAAATGGGTCCTTCTATAGAAAAATATTATTATAATTCATCTAATCAAGTCCAAGGGTTGAAGCCCTTGGAGAGAGATGAATCAACTCTGATTACCAACGTTGAGATTAGGTTTCCTTAAACTAACCAA
>JACYFI010001086.1:0-11555 GCA_020975735.1 Ophiocordyceps xuefengensis | reverse complement strand
AGATTTCAAGTCTAATGCTGAATGCGTAGACCCAGAGGGTTGCCTTAAGCCCAAACCGGGGTAGGTACCCAATGAGTGGTTTCTGTACACCTTAGGATACAGTATTTATGGTCCTATTTTTTTAGGTTCTGGCATATTTTTTCTAGCCAAGCTTGCAAGGCATAGAAAGAATTAAAAGGCACCAAAAAAAATGAAAGCGCAAAGCTCCTTGAGTTTTAAATTTCATTTATCTGATATCAAAATAAAATCAAATAAAGATTAAATAATAAGTTGTGGTAATTTGGACGCTAAATATTGTAAGACTTTATCTAATTTAATTTGTGAAGATCCAACTTAAAGTTATATTTTTACAATCAGTGGCTGAAGTACGGGCTTCTACATAAATTTTTAGAAGCATGGCATATTTTCTTTAACAGAGAAAAATAAAGGCGCCGGCCCACCCACAATTTTGGTAAATCTTTAAAGCTCAATTTTTAAATGGTGAAAAAGTTTAAATACTGTTGAATAAAACGGCACTTTTCCTTCAGAGTCCATCACAATTTTTTGTTGTGCAATATTCTCAATTGCCTGTGTTTGTTCTTTTTTGCTAGAAAAAAGAGTGCTTGACCCGGATTACAGGGTAGTGGGTATTTATGAAACTAAGGAATTTATATCCAAAGATTAAATTTTGGTATTGTAATTTAGATAGAGCGTAGTCTTTGTGTTTTTTTACCAACCTGGTTCAAATTTCCTTGTATCTGCTAAGTACAGCCACATGAAGCCTCCATTGGCCGAGCAGAGCATAATTTGTATGTTTTGTTAAGTTTCAAGTCTTATCCGTGGGTCAGTTGAAGGGCTGAGATACACTGGTTGAAGTTACATATTGACATTTATCATTGAATGTTACGTTCATTCCTTGGCAAAGTCCCTAAAATTAAATAAATTAATATTTGGGTAACGAGACTCTTAAAATATCATTTAGCTCGCATCCCCTCTTCCGATCTTATAGTAAAAATATAACTAAGATAGGGTTTCTCATTAGGTAAAAGACAACATTTAGCTACATGGGCGGTGTAAGAATTTGGAGTATTGGATTCAATCCCCCTTATCATTACAAAGAAATTTGGCTTCTTTATTTAATATTATATCTAGAAAAGTGAAAACATTTTTTACCTTTAGGAGCTGGTAGCCCTTCTTTTAATAGCGAAGCACGGGGAAACAATCAGAACCACCTGCAAGATTCTTTATTTACACTTAATAAACTTAAGTAGAGTTATGTGTTATATTTGCTTTTTGTGGAGGCATACTTCTAATTTTTTTTCTTTGCGTGGTCGAACGGTAGTAGATGCGCACAAAACAAGTAAGTACAGCACAAAAGTATAATGCCATTTTAGTTACGTTGTTGTTTTTTAGTGCACAAGCTATTGCTTAAAACCGGGAACCAAAAATGCTAGAAAAAATTGATTAAATCAATAAAATTGACTACTTTATGGGGGTGTAGTTTAATTTTGTGCAATACCGAACTTTCATTTTTGCTGTTTTCACGTTCGTTGTCCTGAATCCTCCACGCATAAATTTAAACATAAATAATGTGCAATGTATGTATGTCCACCACACCCAACAGCCATTAAATTAGATCTGCCGCAAAATTTGATAAGTTAAGAGTGCTGCAAAAGCAAGAGCTGTATAATTTAAATAAAATATTTTTACTGCTAATTTTATTAGCTCTTGGTGAACAAAGTAACGCTTAGCCGCAATATGTCCATCGCCCAAATAGGTTAAAATAAGCAATAGAACAAAAGGAGCTTGTTATATATTTCAATTTAATTACATCAAGGTATGCGCTTGATTAAATAATGTTAATTTTATTAATGGAGGTTTATAAGGTAAAGTAGCTTTATAGATATTTATTAATAGTCATAAAATATACTGATTTAAAAGCCAAAGGGCTTTTGTAGCCACGGGGGCTATAGGTTTAAAATGGTAGACCTACAGATTTCCCCCTCCGCAATGTTGTAACTTCAAATCTGACTAACCCGTATCAAACTCTTTATTTTATAATTAAGGAAAAAAAATATCAAAATGTAATTACAAATCTTGAATCTAGAGTTAAATATATTTAGGATAGGATTTTAACAGTTTTTTTTAAGGGCGGAGTGTTGTACCGGAGCTCTTTTTTAATTCATTATATAAATTTAATGGAATATGACAAAATTGAGGAAAATCTAATTTATCAAGGGCGCAAAGGCCTGCTAATAAGTTTCAAAGATATTATTTTTTTTAATGTAACTATGAACTAATAATTCAAATACCAAAACTAACCACATTTAGTACACAGAGGCCCGCAAGCTCTAAAATAATACAGCCTAAAATTGAACTATGGTGAGTAGCTAATCTCTGCTTAAATGACAACTAGTATACGTTTAATATATTTTTCTAATTATCGTTCAAAAATGATTCATTTAAATCGAAGCAATAAGAAATTAAAACCTTGTAGACAGTTACATATTTTAAATAGTGTGGTGTGGTTTGAAAGATTGTTTAGAGAATAACCTAAAGCGACTTCTGAGAACAAATAAAAGATACTTTTTGTATCAATTATAGAAAAGGTACATTATTCAACCACCAATTTAAACTTTTGTTTTACCTTATCCAAAGATACTATGTAAAGTATCAGTTTAAGGAGGAAGGAAGCCTACACATTTGGTAAGCCTATATCAAATTTTAGACTCTTTGCTACCATAGTATCTTTTATATTTGGAAATATGTTAACAGTTTAATAAAATTAAAAACTACTTTAAGGAAAGATGATGTCACATTAACAGCCGTTAAAAGCTTAATATATTAAATATAGAGTTCTGAAATTAGGGAGAACAGGATTGTTATATAGGTACAATTGATTTAAAATATGCTGTTGGTTCAGTCCAATTATGCTTTAAATAGAGAAATTATGTTTCCTTGTTTATTAGCGTAAGGCTATTCAAAAATAAAAGTGAGAGCTTGCCATTACGTTTCTTGTTTACGACAAAAGAATCATAAAGGCGCACCACGCAAAAAGTATTTTTTTATGACGTTATGTAAGCCTTTGCACAGATATAATTGATTATATGGGGGACTTCGCAGTGCTTTTTTAGTTGGGGCGGATGGGGTCGAATTATCTTTTTTTTGTGTTACTACGTATTTGCTATAAAAAACAGAAGAGCGGCAAGGCAACGCACTAAAAAGTTGTGTGTCAGGTATTTCTATAATTAAGGAATTATTCATAACTCAACACTTCAACAAGAATGGAAGGTAAAACGGATAAAATAGTGTACACTTTAAAGATTCTGATATATCCTCACAAAAAGAAGTAGTTTTAGTTAATATCCTGGCTTTAAATATATTTATAACTTCCCTTATTTCCATTATTTAAAAATTTCCAAATTAAAGGGTAGCCATTACTTCCGTCACAAGCTCTTTTTATGTTTTGTCAAATTGGTTTTATTTAGGTTAAAAAACTCTCTTCTTTTTTGTGCATATTCCTTCTAATTTTCTTCTTGCACCGGTGCTGACGAATGTATGCCGCAAATAAAAATACGATAAGCTGACAGTAATGTTATAAGTTTCTGTTTAGAATAGCGCATAGCCATAGCTTCGCTAATGCGCACACACTTAAAAATATCTTATAGTTTCGTTTAGAATTTAATCAATAAATAATATCTCGTGGTCTAATTAGGAGGTAAGACTTTAAAGTATTTGGTGGTCAGCTATTGGGGTTCGAACACCCTCCAGATAATTTTTGGTGGCTAAGCCGGAAAGCCTACGCCCTATTAGAACTTAGTGTTAGACACTCTCCATAATAATCAGTAGATGTTTCTGCTTAATCTACCTTTAATTAAAATAGAGGTTAGGTGTCTACTATTTAGTGGAATCAAAAAGTAAAAAAAATTGCGGGGCCTTTCCTCCACATTAACATAAAAGATACTGTATGTTAGTACTACTGTCACGTTAGAAAAAGTAAGATCTTAAAATTCTTTATACTAAAAAGCCATTTGCTTGCAATGGGCCGCGGAACCCCTGCACCAAATAAAGGGAAGAATATTTTATATTAAAATATATGGCTAGTGCAATAATCCGGAGATCGGATTGCAAGTTAAAACTCGCCTAAAAATATACAATAAAGATAAAAGCTAATTTGACAATTGGGTCTTAAACATTCTCACCGAAACTCTATTGGTAAAAATGTTAAGAATCGTAATATCCAGCCCAACAATGCTTTAATTAATCTCAAAAAAAGTGAAGAGGTCCAAAGTTCCCTTCCATCTCTATAGCGGAGCATATTGCCTAGCAATAAAATCAACCATTTATTTTAGCACCCAGGCTTTTGGGCTACACATTTATAGTAAATAAGAATAATATAAAGCAGTTAACCTAAAATGACAGCGAGATATAACAACTTGTTTGAACATTGTCTTAATATATTGTTAACAATAAAAATATTTTTTAATTTAAGAAACCCTTGCGCTACATTTTGTTTTTCTTGCTGACTGGGTTTCCCTCACAGTATCGCTTTATTTTTCTAAGCTTTCTTAGGTAGTGCTTGGCATAATTGCTCTTAGCACCCTGATCTCTTTCTGGTGGAACATACGACCAAAAAGTATTATAGAAGAAAGTATTATATACTCTTAATCTTTTATTTTTTTAATAAAAAAAGTGTTAATACAAATCAATGATTTTATAGGGATGTTTGAGGATAAGATATTATTGTTTTTATTATAAGGTAATCAGCCTAAAACGGTAAAGAGCCAACTAACCTGTGGTGTAGTGGCTCGGGTTCGAATCAAGAGTTTTTACCCCTTTATGTTACTTTTTTAAATATAAGTATATTTAACTATGAATAGTAATTAAAATTATAGATTACTTCAAATTAAAAGGGTATTACTGGGATTCTTCTTGTTTTTAATTATATAAAAACACGTCGGTATGATAATGGTATGAAAAGGTTGTTTTTAATAAATAGGATTAGTTAAAAGCAGATCAACCTATTTTGTAGAAATGAATGTAAAGCCCGTGTTTTGTCATTATGCCAAAGAGAATCAGAGATGTCCTTTCATCAAATTAAATCCTTTCTTAAATGTAGGGGTATTAATAATCTAATTGCTGTATTAACATCCAATAAAGTCCAACAACCGTAAATGATATAATTAAGTTGTTGTATTGGGGTTAACTACATGCACACTTTTTAGTTATCCTTTAATGATGAGAACAAAACAAAATCATTTTCTTGCCTTGCTTCACGCTGGCTGGCTGGGCTACGCATGGGCTGGCGGCGAAGCAGCAGAGCACATTTTTTTCTTACGTATCCCCCCATGTAGAGGGTAAAACAACCCAATGAAAGGTGAATTAAATTTTCGAGCTTTAGCTGCATAGCTTGCCTAGTCCTAAAAACATTTTTAAAAAGTAAAGGGTTTTAACTAAAAATTAAATTTTCCCTGTTTATCTGGCCCGTTAAAAGACCTAAAAGTTTTAACCAATATTCAGACATAATAGAAGTACCAAGTTCGCTGGTTTTGAGTAGACCCGCTTCAGCACCAAAAGGAGATGGATCAGAAGTAAACAGGTTCAGCTTTGTTTTGTAGTACTAACCATAAGAAAACAAGAATAATAAAAATAGTGTTAGGGATTAACATGCCAGTAGATAAAGTGCTTAATGGTGCTTTATTCAACTTTATTATTAGTGGTTTGGGGCGTAGCCTTTATCAGTTTAAACAAGGTAATAATATGAGAGTAATATAAGTATAAAATATAAATTTTCATATTAAAAGGATAGCCATTTTCTGTTGCAAAGCAAGCTACGCTTGCATATAAAGATTGACATAATGATGCTAAAGCCTGGTGTTGTTATTATCCATTATAGCTAATTATTTGTTCTTCCAAGCGAAGCCGAGGCCAATAAATAAATATATTGTTTTATGTATGACTATTAAAAACCAGGGCCTCTACCATTTGCGAAAGCATTGGGTAGTTATAAAGGTTAAAACTCTAATTCTCATTCGTTGGTCAATGACGAGTTCCGGTTTCCTCTTTCCTACAGGGCGTCACCCTTGACTGATATTAGTGATTATATAATTTTATTTTTAGCGAGCATTTACAGAGACCTTACCCTTTCCCACACCCAAGTGTCAAAGGATTTGAATACATGGCAAAATACTATGAAGTCTTAACTTATTAATTGAGTCTTTAACATAAAAAATTAAGATAGCTGGTGACTTTAAATTAGAATGTGATCTGCGTCTTTTTTAGCAGCACTCCTCAATTCTGTGTTGAACTTATCCTTGATTATTTTTCAGGTTTTAAATCTTAAGGGTTGAACCTATTTTTTTTTTGGAACTATCATAAATAAATATTCTTATCTTATCTACGTTTTGCTTTCTAACCCGTTAATTCATGAAGACGTAGATTATATCTCATTTTTATTTAAATAGAATAGCTATAATATTGATTTTTATTATATTTGATCTTAAATGATCGTATCCACTTTAACTGTTTAATTTTACTTTTAAGGTGAAGGGATACACTGGGGGTTTTATATTAGCTTACAAACATTTACACAAATTACTTCATATCATTTCATATGATTTTAATAAGTATTAATTATATATTGACTTATCATAGGCTTTTACCCTAAAAGGGTTTGAGTTCCTGAAAATATTCATTCTAAAACACTTGGTTTTATTTTACAAAAATTTGTTTTTATAAATCAAAAATTAATGGAATAAAAGTGGGGACAAACATCTAAAAATAAGATAGATACCGCTTTAATAATGTATTAATTTGGCAATGAACAGGATCAAATATTATTGATGTGCTACTAATGTTTAAGTCCTTAATATTTTTAGCTATTGAATTTGCCCAAAAGTTATTGGATTATAGTATATTAGACTATTTGGTATAAGAAATTCAGAGAGTACAACTATCGGGGCGTGTTAATATTACTTTTTATTGGGTGGGATTAAGTCTATGCCTAATAGTGCGTGCCCGTTGTGCTATTTATAATTATGAGTTTATACACCGACTTAAGTTATTATCCCATACAAACTCGCGGCAAAGAGTTTAGAGGAAGGGGGGAAAGCCCGCCATTTAAATTAGCATCTCTGGGTCAAAAGTGGGACAGCGGAATGAAAATCCTGATAAGTGTCTAGTGACCCATCGAGCCGAGCCCCGTCTATGGTCAAAGCTAAATCTTCGCTGAACCCTTATTGTACAGGGTATCTCTACAAGTGGGTCGATATCTGGTTACAGAAATATGAATATGTTGCAAATTGGTGGTAATGCATATTGGATATGAAGAATGTAAATGGATACCAGAAACCCAGGGTACAAATAAGTACATAGACAGTCATAAGAGTGGGGGCTCTAAGGACGGATTAAGAAAAATAATAAATTGGCACTACGGGGATTTACACAAAGTCTAAAGGAATGCAAATGGGTACAGAGGAGTCATACCTACATCTGACGGAAGGGCTCCAGGTTTTAGTCGCAGTTAGCTACACGCACTATCGCTGGGAAAGTTTCCTAGTACAGTTTCACTTGACGGTTTTGGATAAACTACAGAAGATCTATGAAACTTTGTAAGAATTAAAAAAGTTTTAGCTTAGTGAAAAATAAATCATACAGATTCATTTATAGGATAAAGAAAAATTATATTACGCCAGCTTATCAAAAATTCAAAAAAGTAAAGCACAGGGACAGACTCCGGGGTATTGAATACCTACCTACTGAAGCGATTTGCGGTCAGAAGAAGTTTATCTTGATATTATCAATAGTATTGAAAGATGGTACTTATCATTCCACCCCCTGAAGAAGAAAATCTATACCAAAAAGCTAGCGGAGGAAACCGACCTCATTTGACTATAGCCCCTCCTAGGACCAAAGTGTACAGGGAATGTTATATGTGAATGATATTAGAGCTTATTTAATGAACCCAAACTTTTTTCAACAAAGCCATCCATGGATTTTAGACCTGAACAGAAGCTGGTACACACCGCAATTGAAAATGGTGAGACTAGAAATTCGTTATGGCCGAACGATTTATAGTAAGGGACATCCTAAATTGTCTTTTGACGGAAAAAATAGATACATGAACAAAACAAATGGATGTCTTTTTGAAACGAAAGAATTAAACCCAATTGATTTTTGGATCTTTAAATTGTAAAATGCGTGTGAAAGCCCGGGTTACCATGAATCCCATTACCTTACATCTCCACTCGTAGCAGGAACAACCTCAAGTTCAATAATAACCCCCCATATTAGGGCCATATTCTTTCTCGTATATACTTCGACGTTTTTATCGGGTGAACTTAACAAGGAAGCATTTCGAACCGGTGGGAATCAAAGCTACTATTAAACCAATCTATAAACGATTGTCCGTAAAAGGAAAGAGCCAAAAACCTGAAGAGAAAAATTAAACTTACATAAAAGTTTTTACGACTAATCCCGCTAAGTAGATTAATTAAAACCTAAATTTACAAGAAGATGGGATACATTAGTATAGCAGATGCTAGAATTATAGGGTGTTTAGAGGTTTCAAAAAACGATGTGTAAATCTTATGTCAAAAGATTAAGGTGGTTCTTGAGGGACGAGTTAAGGGTTGAGCTTTCCGAAAGGCTAAAACTAATAATAACCAACCGCTAACCACACAACACGCTGAATTTCTAATCGGTTATAGGTGTCAAAAGAAGCTATCATGAGACTTAGTCCAGAGGTAAAAACGTTTTTGGAGCAGAAAATATAAAAGAATATGAGATTCAGCACCCGATAGCTAAAGGTTCCACAAAAAAAAGTGATAGGCAGATGCGTTTCTTAAAAAAAAGGTTGGGAAACCATACCCAAAATTTATTATCTAATGCCAAAGAGTCGTAAAGAAAGCTATTAATTGCTAGCTAATTCAATCACGTCTTAGAGGTATTAATAAAATATTCTTTCCACGATAATTATTAAAGCACTTTATCCACGAAAAGTTCATATGAAAACTGGATAAAGAAGTCTGTGGGCAAGACTTCATTAGCCACGGCCAAATCAAGCTGGAACTCAAGCTAAAAATATTGCAACTTATAGGTAAAAATCTTTAAAGGGCCATGGATAAGCATTGGGTTCGTAAAACTAGTACTATGAATAACCACCTGCGCCACTTCAAATATGGAAAAGGGAAGGATATATATTTACATTCCAATGCCCGGAAGATATCAAAGCATTCCTTGGAGGTATTACCTTGTGTTCTATGTCGACTCCGACTACACAAGTGGGAGAATGGCATCACGTTCGTAGATTGAAGGACCTTAATCCTAAGCAACGAAGTAATGAAAAGTATGGCTCAATGAATCGTAAGGAAAATACCATTATATGTACGAGAGTTGCACAAGTGAAAACATCATAGTCAATAAAAACATCTCACAACGATAAAATAAAAATCTAAGCGCCACATTTTTGCGGAGCCCTATGATGGGAAACCCATCACGTAACAGCGGTTCGGGGAAAAGGGGGAGGTGATTCGGGTATAGAGTACTTTCCAACAGTCATATTTATTAGGGACAGCGTCTTAATTATTAGCCACTTCAGGAAGTACCTAGGGTCTAGGATACATTATATATATTTACTACTAGTTATAAAGTCGACTAAGCCTATACGTATTTAAAGCATATTAAACCCATTACTATATAAAAATATCTATTAAGTTTATATTTACTTATAGGATTTTTATTTAAAGTAGTGCAGAGCCCAATTTTTCATTTTTGCATCTCCAAAAAGGGACTTGGAAATCCTTAATCAACAAACGCGTCTGGAAGTAAATTATCCAAATCCCGAGGGAAACCCCCTTAAAGTTCCTGGACTAAGCCATATAATTTGAAAACTAATGAGTGGCCTGGAACCCAAATTACTCAGGTTATAGAATGCAGCCCGAAAGATGAAGTAATAACGTAATGGGCAAATTACGGCGGATCTAAGTCAGTAAATACATTGACAAAGATTATTGTAAATAGAGCTCAGAGTCAATGGTAGTGATTGAGGGGATTTATTCACCGCAGTTTAAGATATACTGCCTACTGCGAGGCTTCGAAAGAAAGGTCAATCAAGTTAAAAATCCTTCTTAACCAATGTATTCAAAGCAACTTTAATTACTGGGGTCCTAACTTAGACAATAGCAACTACCTTTAGGACCCCCTGATTTATATTCACGAATTCCTCTGATGCAGAAAGGATGCTTCCTTGTTTTAAAATTCGGAAAATCCACTCCAAAAAAAACCTTGTAAGTTGACAATTCAGGTAATTTCTCAATTAATGTTCATGCTAAGGGAGACCTTTAGATATTTTAAAAAACTTTATTCAAAGCCTATTGGAGCAAGGGAAGAAATAGTAAAGAAATAAAATGGTTTGTGTGGATCTTAAATAACGTTTTTTTTAGATCAAGATTTAATAACAACAGAGTAAACTCATTTTGATAAACTTACCCTAAAACTCACGAAACTTTCTGGATTATTTAATCTTATTTTAAAAAAGTATCGTTATGAATGCAACGAGGGGGAAACATTTTCAAAGAGCTCAAGGTTTGCACAAAATAATTAAATATTAGAGTGCGTTCCTTAAAATTCAAAGGATTAACCTCCTTTCACATCTTTAGGCCGCCTTTCCCCTGATACGTTTGCATTAGGCAAAAAGAACGCATTAATTACGACGTAGTAGTTTCAAAATAGGACCCTAAATGGGTAGCGCTGTTTTACGAAGTTTGATTGGTTGATTCCTAATATTAGTACTGAGGAATCTAAAATACATTAAAACAGGAAGGGGTTCGTGTAGTTATTCCATTCTTTGTAGTAACTCAACATATTTAGAGAATGAATTACTATTTGAAAAGTTTATTAGAATTTCCTTTGGATTTGGGGTCAAACATTATTCGTTATACAGATTATATAGTTTAGTGTCAATCATTCAAAAATAATTATGAAAAGAATTTTTTACCCTTCTTGTCCAATAAATTCCTGTTCTTTGGTGTTAAATCATAAGATTTTTGCAAAGATTGAGCATATAAGTAGCAAAAAAGGTCAAACAATGAAAACTCATTGAACTAACACAACGGTTCGATCGTATTTGTCAAATAAGAAACCAGGAATGAATAAATGAAGATATCTAAAAAAACTACTTCTTGAGATGAATATGAATTATATGAAACGTTGTTATAATTTTCGTTTAATTGGACATAAATTTAACCGACATCAATAGGACGTTATCGATGCTTATACCCTACTATAGTTATCAAATTTTGTTAGCTTTAATAAGTAAAAATTTCTATATTTTTTTATTTTTCTGGCAATTAAGTTATATACAGGGTCAGGGTTCTTCATAGCCAATAGAAATGAGTTAACTTTGTCAATGATTATAATGAGGTGCTGTAGATTCCCTTAATACTAGGAACAGTCATAGATATAACTCAATTTTAGAATAATAGATTAATTATGCTGATAGTACAATTAAGTCATGATTAGGTTTATATTATTAGCTTTAGGGTATTCTAGTATTTGAGTTCAACTTCGAGCATTTA
>JACYFI010001085.1:0-11377 GCA_020975735.1 Ophiocordyceps xuefengensis | reverse complement strand
AAAGCCACTTGATACAATATTCGCGTCGTGTTGGGTCCTAATATTATACAGACCCTCTAGGGACCTTTGAGATAGTGTTAGCTAAAAGAACTCATAAAGATATACTGGAGCTGAGCCACTGAAGAATTATTGCAATTTAACTCTCTTAATATTTGGGTATTCTATCGTACTAAATAGAACTACATCAAAGAAGACAAGTTAGGTCCCTATAACATAAATTACAAAAAGGTATAAATCTCTAATGCTTAGAAACTTAGAGCTAAGGTAAAATTAGTCTGATATACACGCATAAGACTTAACTTAGGAAAAATCCCGGCTAAAACAATACTACCGCCAAGAGGGTGCACTCACGTGTGCCTATAGTGTCAATTATTCAAACCATTATAACCCGGTGCTTTTACAGCAAACGCTATAAGATATCCCTACACAATAAAAATTATTTGTGTTTTTTTATATTTCTGTAAATTTTTTAATTTATAATGAACTATATCAAACAAATCAGTACTGACCCATAGTAGGAGGATATATTTAATACTAGAATAATAATTAAGAAGTAATGGAGCCTATAATGGATATTAAGAAATCAATGAGTAACTAGCACTCTAATTCTAATTAGTCATAGCCAAATCACCCTACTAATATAAAATAAAGGAGGTAAGATTACCTTTTAAAAATATATGGAATGAACATATATCATAATGCAATAAATACGGCTAAATAATACCTTTCAACAAATAAGCCATATTACTAAATAGATTTATTATTTTCTTTTATAGAATCTCAATTTAGAATAATACAGGCACAGGTATTCTTATTTTAGTTAGGTATACATAAGTATACCGTTATACCATCTAACACCCTAAAAAGAATATTCACAATAGATTGAAATCATTACTAATGTCTTGACATATTGAAATGATTGTACTATTGTAATTACTATTAAAATATAATTGGAGAATATTAATCAATTTTTATTACACTATTTATAGTGTACTATTATTTTTTGAGTAGGTGGAGCCTACGAAGCCTTTTAAATGTTTTTTTCCCATATAGGTAGAGGGATTTTATACCTAGATATCTATATTTGCAATCCTATTCACACGGTACAGTTAATAAAAAAAGATAACTAACATTGTTACAAAAATATAATTAAGTATCTTTGGAAGTTTTAGATTTGAGCTTTGCGTGACTGCTAAGGGCTAGACCAATGGGGACATGCATTCCCATGGTGAAATCTTGCATCCTGATTTTTCCTCGCTTGCTTAGGCTGGCGAACGCAGCAGGGCCAGCTAGGCGCTGCATGCACAAAAAAATAGTCGAGCTCTATATTTTTTCCGAAAATATTTTTTTCGGTAGCCTCAACAGCCCTTTCAAAGCAAAGAAAAATAAGCGAGGAAGGCACTCCTCTTAAACCCTAATAAGCTACTTCGTTAGTTCACGCCCACAGGGGAAGGCCGTGGCCTTGCCTTCTGGAGGGTATAAGCGATACGCTTATTTTTCTTTTAATTAAAGGAAGCAAGGAGCACAGCACCTAAACTCCTAAAGTAATATACTTTAAATTATATAGTGGTATTTCTACACTAGGTATTTATTTACTCGTAATTTTTTAGTAGACGGTGGCTAGCTAGCGCCAGGTTCATAATTTGGCTATGTTTGCCATAACAAATGTAGTCTGCCTTTTTAAGAATTACAAGCTCGTTGTATATATTTTATGTCATTCATATTCTTAGCTATACTTTACGGGGTATTACTCTATTTAGCATAATTCTAATAATTAAAATAAATTTATATTATGAAAATATGAGCCCCCAAACCAACAAGATTTAAAGAAGTATTATAATTGAAATTGGCAAATAATTAGGGAGGTATAACATTCACAGACAGGACATTTCAACTGGTCGAATGTCTAAATTCTAGTGAGAAAGGAGGGCCCCGGCATCAATTAAATACAAAAAGGCAACATTGTGAGCGTTTTATTATCCTTAAAATTAAACTACACAATACCTTCTACATTAGGTAGAAAGTGTTAAAATTGTCTTGTTTTAAATATTCTGTAAGATGTGTAGTTCATCCTAATTCAAAGTAAATCATGCTATGTATAAACCTTAATTGAAATCAAATCATAAAAATAACAAATCGACTTTGTGATTTAATAACGACCTAAGATAAAATACTAATAATATTCACAATTAAAAACAATACCTGGCGTAATTTCGGCTCAAAAAGGAAGACAACCAATATAACCCAGACCCGCGTTGTCGTGTCATAAATCCCACGCTAACTAATCAGATCCGGGTGTGAATCTTATTTTTTTTTTGTTCTTTATATGTGAAGACGTTTGTTAAAAAAGCAGTGGCCATCTTACCTACTTACCCCTAAGATTCTAGGTTTAAATAGTAAGCCAATTTACTTGTAAATATAACTTATATATTTAAGAGCTTGACGCCACTAACTGTACCACTAGATGTCTTTAAATTGTTTACTAATTCTACATTGTTTGTTAAATTTATATTAAGTAGCCATCTAAGGTTATAGTATTAGTCCTGACAACCTAAAGGGGTATTCATTCTCCTTTGCTTTTACTCATCTTAGCCTTGGGTCATAAATCCGCGCCATGTTGCTTACTGGATTAACTTGCCGGGTCTACTAACCTTTCAATTTAGTAATCATTAGTATGGTTTTTCTAACCAAATTATTTATGAAGCAATAGCACAAATTAATCAATAAAAGGTATCCTAATTTCTATTTAGATATATAACTAGTTTCTAGCTAGTTCATATTTTGTGGCCTAATTCGTTTCTTCACTTGCTATGTAAAATACTTTGTAATTATATAACTTTAAACTTATCTAACCCATTTAAATAAAGTGCTTTTTTTGTGCGTGCGTGGCGTGCGTGGCTAGCAGCATTAGGAATTAGATTTTTGTATATATTAAGGTGCTTCAATTTAAGTCTTATAAACCAGTCTTTCGGTACTGTCAATATAACTGTTACTGGTTCACAGAGAATTGATCAAAATAAATAATAACCTCCCTTTTACTTTTTAATAGACCTCTTGGTGTGATTTTAAGAGTCCCTTTACATCTGGTAAAGAATCTAAAACTAAAATCACTTGGAGGTTTAAATATTATTAGAAAAGGTTAGAGAGGGCGGATGTATAAGTATGCCTACCCAAGGATAGTAATCGAGTAACTTCCCGAGCAGTATAAAGTAAACTCATTAACAATTGTAAACACCGTTTAATAAAGTAGGGTGTTATACTCACATATAGCTTAAAAATAAATAAGAAAAAATTCGACATATTCTACTTTGGAATAGGTTAACAATCGTATATTATTCTTAAAATTAAATACCATTATTTAAAGACTTGCGCCTCCTACATAAATTAGATATTTCCTAATTGCTTAGCTAATATATACATATATTTGTGCCTTGTTATCCCCTGCAACAGTATGCTAAAGCCAGGGAAAAAAAAATGCAATAAATTTTCTTATTAAATTTACATTTCATAATGTTCATTAAGATAAAAATCCTTTTGGCCTGACGTATGCTATTGTTTACCCCTTTTATAGATAAATTAATAAAATACCTCCTCTTGCCTTTAACATATTGATTATATATTGAACTTATACAAGTTTCAATATAAAAAATTTTTTTTGAATATTACCAATTGAGCATAGACTTAATGTCCGGGGTTATTATTGAAAAGGCTCAATGCTGCTGATTCTTAAATTAATAAAACCTCTAACGTATTGGTGTTATTTTTATGGCGTATTTTTTTTGCGGCCTACTTTCGTCAGCACGCAAAAAAAAAAAGATTAGTAGGTTTGCGGAAGTCAAATGTATTATATTTATTAAAGTCTTAATATTGGCCTTCCCGGCTCGTTTGAATAAGAAACCTAGGCTTGTAGTAGATTATTAATTCGTATTAAGCTTATCATCCCATATAAGTCCTGGACCATTACGTTGTTTAATATTATAATTAACGGGACCACTTATAGTCTCTGAAGATTTTAACTTTAAAGTTCAACTTTCCTCCATGCGCTGATTTTCCTTAAAAAGACATTCCCAGCGCCTATTGGTGGGATCTTTTATGAGACCCAAAATCCCTAAAATAGCCCCTCAGCAAATCGAAGGAGCTCTGTTTAGTTTTCTGCTTCAGAACCAAAAAGTAGAATATATTTATATACAAAATAAAGGTAAAGCTACTCTAATACTATTTTTTGAAAAACGTGTACGTTTTACTATTTAAATATAAACTTATTTGTTATCAAATATATGATTAATAATATTGCAACTTAGGAAACCTAATCATAGCTACTTTATTGGGGCTGTTACTTCTTTAGAGACCCTAGAAAGATATTTCACTTTAGCACTCATCCCCGCTAATAATATACCAATATGTAGGCTAAAAGTGAAACGCAAGCTAATAGTATACCTAATTCGCCCATATCCACTAAGTAACCCATCCCCCGATACTGGTATAACGCGTACCTTAATAAAGCCGAATATTAATAGTTAACTACTGGACCTTAAAAAAAAATAAATTAAATTTAGGCCTTGTGTGGTGCAACAATTCTCGCCGTTAAAAATTAATTTAAAGCATCCTGCTAAAAGATGCAACTGTAATGAAACGTTAAATACCGATTCTTCTCCGTTTTTATCACTTTTATGTAGAGCTACTTACCTCGGCCGGAGACAGTACACTGAGAAAAATTCCGGACTTTCTCGCCCTAAATCGTTGTAAATAATTCAATTACCATATTCCATTTAAGAGGGTTAAAGTTTTATAGCCCCTGGTTACCCTTTTTGCAAAGTTAGGGCGTTTCTTGCTATATCTTAGCTTAAAACAAGGGTGGGCTAATGGAAGCTCGCCCTCTAACACCATGATCATTTAGTCGGATGCAACTCATACCTACACTAGGCACTTGCGCGCGGATCTTTGTTTCCTTTTCGTGCATTCGTATTTTAGATTTTACGGTTTACCACGAGTCATTACCTGAGCCCTTATAGTTACCCTATACATTTAGTTTAAAAAATGACTTTAAAGGGGCTCATCGCAAAATTTGAATATTGTTTAGCAAAAAAGGGTTTCACTGTCCTGCTAAAGGCGGATGTTTAAAGTTATTCTTACACCTTTATGTAAAAAGACTTTCTTTTTATGTGCGTTCGAAAAAATCTAATGGCTTTATACCTTCTTTCTTTTAAGGGGTAAATGCGTGCCCCCCCTAAATATTTACTTCAAAATGTTTTTAGGTTTAACTATTTTTGATAAATTCTTTAGGTGTCTTGGCTTAATAAGCATAATAGGGTTTATTATTGTTAGTAAATATTTTATTTTATAATTTAACCCTTTTTTATAATTACATCAATTATATACTTTGTAGCTTTGCCGGCATTATTAGATAAATGTTTCTTTTTTTTAGCGCAGCCAAGCTTCGTATGGTTAAATTTTCATGGCTTCGTAAAACATTATATACTATTTTCCACTTTTATATAGCTAGTTCCAAGTCGATCCAAAGGTTATTTAATAATAGATCTGTAATCTCAATTAAAATAGTTAGCAACTTTTGTATTGTATACTAGTAATGGGATCCTTGTAAAGGTAACCGTAAAAGTTATGGAGCACTTATTTAAATTCACTACTCACCAATTTTGTAAAATTTTTTCTTAATTGGTTATATTTCCGTCTAATTATTTGCTAATTGTGCAATGTCTAATTCATTAATTACAATATTAAATTACCCCCTAATATCTCCTTTATTACAATTATCTAGGTGATATTAAGTATAATTTCCTGGTGTTTATTTAAGAATTTTAGTCATTTGTACCTTTTAGATTTGTCATATATTTTTAACCTAATAGTACTATCCATCTTTATTATATTTTAATATTTCATACCAGTTTTCGCTTATAGTATCGATCTAATTCTACCCCTAGCCATCGCTTACTAGATTTTCTAAGCTTGATTAAAGATTCGAATCTTTTAAGTTAAAAAACAAGGAATTTTTTATAGGAGCGCAAGCTTATGTAGTTTAAATAAGCCATTAAAGTTTTCTCTACTTACCACCTAGTAATTAGTATAGCCTCAAATTTAATTACTAACTGATTGACAATACAACTATTTAACCTTTAGGTAGTCCCAATTAACAGATTCAGCGAGGATAAAATATTCAATTGCCTTTAGAAGGCCCGCAAAACAAAATTTGAGTTCTAGTGGTCTTAGTTTAAGTATTTCATATAAAATATCATAATTTGAATTTCATTTAGGAATATTTTAAAATATGTAATTGAACATAAGGGTAAGTGATTTTATGCTGCAAGGGTAAGGAATTTTAGACTTGTTTCTTTTTCCATTGCCATATTAGTTGAAAATTCTAAAACGACCGGCAATTAAATTTATCCTTACAAGCCCGAAAGTTTTGTACTTTTTCTTTTGTACAAAAAAAATCGAAACGCATGAAATATCTAACGTGTCAAAAACTTTTTAACATAAGATTGCTCTTAAATCTGAGTTCCTGGACCCGAAGGCCTAGAGATTTTAGCGTTGCAACACTTTTTCTTGCTTGCTGTTACGCACAAAATAAATTTGGGATTATGTATTTTTTAAGTAAACATATTATATTCCCTTTTTACTCCCCCCCTTTAAACGCCTTAAAAAATATGTATAATAGCACGTTTTAAAGCAAAAAAAATTTTTTACAAATAACATTTAATTACATTTACTTTTAAAACGGATAAGCTTGCGCACCAGGGGCATTTTTATGATAAAGCTCTAAAGCTTTATTATACCTAAAGCCTATGATTTAAAAATATTAAAAAGTCCTATTTTTTGACCTGACAAGCATTAGGAACCTAATTCTTCTTTGCTAATACTAGCCATAGTTTTTTTCTTTCAGCTTAAACAAAGTTAGAGCCATATGCATATACCAAGTAAATGCTTTGGGCAAACCATTTAAACATACTAAAAAAATTTCAATCAATTGAAAGATAAAATCTTAGGTACATTTCCGAATTTTTTGTGGTGGTTGGACAAGTAATTTTTAATAATACAGTTAATAATAACAATCGCTAATTAAAAACGTATATTTAGGGGGCACTTTTCTGGGTGTGAAGGGGGGCTCACGCAAAAAAAAAATATAGGCTCTTGATTTTCATTTCATACATAGGCAGCACTAACAAAAAAGAGGTATATAAAAGTACCATGTCTAGCTATAATTGATAGGTTAGGATGGACATATCTAAACTTTTAGATAATTTATGAAGGGACAGGTATGGCCCATACTTTCTGTGTGAAACTACGGGAGTATGCCTGGCAAGCCCCGAAACAAACGCCAAAAAAATATTTAAAATTAAAATAGGGACTAATCTTATGCATATGTAGCGCACCTGTGTTCGCAATAGCAAATAACTAGGGATACGCGAAGCTAGCGCTATGCAAAGAGTATGGTCCTAGCTTTCTACCGACTAGCAAAGATGCGAGTAGCCTCCATCTCCAGAATCGGAACCTATAGATGGTAATCACTCAAGCAGTATTATACCTGGCCATTAGTACTAAATGAGGCTAAAAATTCTTTACTCTAACAACAACTATGTATAACCTGCAATTCATATTCAGAGCAGACTAGTAAAATCACCCTGTAAGTACAAGCTTGCTTAAATTGCGATTTCTTTGTACATAGGAACAGGGGACTGATATGCAAGCTAAGTCTATATTATTTCACTTTGTAAAGGTAAACTTACTAATGCGTGTATGGGGTTTAGTGGGCTGTGTAATCCTCATCTTATTAACTTACGGTATAATCTGTTTAAGTTAGCCTTCTGTAAGATAACTCTGTATAGACCTGGGTTATCAAGGGAATTTTCTAATAAAGCTGATTTACCTCTTACGTAATTGCTTGTAAACAAATGATAAGAAAATCAGCTGCCACTCCCACCGTACAAAATTGACACCTCCAAATTACCCTGAATCAATGTATCAAATCCTGAAAAATGCATCAGAGAACTAGTCTCCAATTCTTTCAACGCATACCTCTGTAGCATTTTATATCTTCTTTCTAGAAAAACCGAATGATGTGCATTTGGGTTTACTGTCAGGTAGATAATGAAAAGGGGAGGTACCCTTCCCTTTTTTAAATTTGATAAATAAGGTATTTATCATATATATTTTTATCTGCATCTTTATATTTTGAATAAATTAAGCCGTCCAAATGGAAATGTTTACATTAGGATACCTACACTCCCCCTAGCACTTCTTAATAAACTTGCCCTATACTAGTTGTATAAAACATAAAACCGCCCTGATCTATTTGCCTGAAGATGTTTACTTCAAGGGCTAGTTTATTGTTACAATAGGATTTACCACAACCCTTTTTTCCTTATCTGTTTATTGCTTAATTGTGCAATAAATCCTTTAGCCTTTTTCCGCTTTATTTAAAACATGGGATTTAATGGGCCTAAGTTTCTTTTGAGATTTATTTGTGGCCCTCTAAATTAGGCCAGAGGACTTTTGCGAAAAAGTTTTTTTTATTCTGGCTAACGCCGTTTTTTCATAGCCATAAATAATCAGAAATAAAAATATAAGTCTTATCTTAAGTATTAACAGAAAAGGTTTACTGTTATCGGAATCGCTTGTAGAAGTCCTTTTTGGACTCTTCGACAGTCTTTCTAATCCCATACCTAGAATCCTGCGCCCGGGTTTAAATTTTATAAACAGGTTTAAGTAAATTTACTATATTTTGTTGTATTTGCACGATAATTCTTGCTTTATTATGTGTACCTCCTACTTACCATAACCATAAAAATAATAGCTGCTGGTCCAACAAAAAAAATGATGAGCTTGCGCCTTGCTCCATTTGCTTCAAGATAGAATTAGAATATAACTGTTATAATCGGCTAAACCAAAAAAGGAATAAGTATTAAGTGCGCTTTATTAGCTAAAAATCAATGACCGTACCTACGGTATTACCGTTAACCGTATTATTTTATAAGATCAAACTACCAACCTTTATGTTTATATATCGAGGCCTTCCGCTCATAATTGTTTCTCTTTATTAAAAGATGTAAAATAGAGACGGTTTCCAAATTAGACGCCTTAAAGTCAATTGTATGAACAATAAATTGGTGTTTAAGTTTAACAGTAATTTGAAATTATTTTCTTTACTGTTTTTTTGCATATTTTTCTAGCTAATGCCTACCAGGCCATGAACAAAATAAAGCTCAAAAACAATCGTCCATCATCATTTTGGAATCTTCCGTCCATCGAGTTCTAATAGTATTTAAGTGCTTTGTGTTAAATGGGTTTGTCCAAAGATGCCCAAGGATATTTGTTTAGAATTCTTTTTCGTGCGCAGCTATACCACTCTTTTATTTAGCACTCACGTAAAACGCCTATATTATTATATTTATAACGCTAATAAGATATAGGGTGAAATAAAGTAAAAGATGAATTATCAACATAACTATGTTAATTAGGACTTAATCTTCCTTTACTGTTTTAAGTACAACCACAACGTATAGCTTGAGACCCTACTAAAAGATAGTATGAGATTGTTGCCCCATATTTATACTCGGTTCCTGCTAATTTGGTCTTTTTATCAGCCCTAAATTTTAAAATAGGTGAATCCTAGCCTATAGTGTTGTTTAAAATCTCATATGACTATGAAAAAAAAGGATCACTACTGTGGGACCTTAAAAGTGTTGAGGGAAAAAATGATTAAGATTTAACACCTATAAATAATAGTTCAAATTGTGCCTACTAAGATAAAGATTCATAGGTTTAGACCTAACATTCAGGAATTCAGAAGAATAAGCCACCCTTGCAACACTTGCAATACGGCTCCCCATAAAATAAAAACGGTAATGGAAGTGGCAAACAATTTAATGTACCGTTTAAATTATATATCTGTAACAACATTACTCTTTTATAAGTTGGGCCTTATCCATGCTTGTAGGTGCAACATATAAAAGCTATCCCCCTAAAGGGGTAACAGGTGTTAAGTGGCCTGAAGGCTTCTTAATAATTCTCTCAAATTTTCTGTTACCCTCCCCTGGGATTATTGTTTCCTAAGTCAGAGGGGATAACCACACCGTAAAATTTGTAATCCCTTGGTTTTTTAAATCTTTTTTTGCATTATTTCTACGGATTTTATGAATTTAATTTTGTTATTTCCAGGCGGGTTTTACTATTATAATTGTTACTTAAGATTTCATATCTACTTTCTTATACCTCCAATACATGTATGTATGTTACACCTACACAAGCCCGGGATTAGGGTTATTATTAAAACTTGGATTTATATACTATAGTTTTTACATTCAACAAGTAGTTGTTAGATTTAACCCTTCTACAACAAAGACATACTCACATCTCTTATTTAATATAGAATCATTAAGGGTATTTTGTATGATCCCTTTTTAAAAAGAGAATAACATATTATGTAGGTCCATCTGAGAATACAATATTAAGCAACACTTACTTTTTTAAAAACCAGGATTGGGCCCTTTCCCGGCGTAACGCCTTTACAGGGTCCCGGTACCCTTTTTAACTATCTTTTTTCTATACTCTCTCGTCAAATACTTTAAAATTAAGTAAGCCCTTGCTGTCAAGTAGGAGATACCGCACGATTCTAAGACTAATTTGGCTTTTAGAAAATAAGTATCAAACCTTTGAATACTCACAGTGGCCAGCCCGTTACCCCATGACAGCGCTTCTATCTAGATTTCCATAAAAGACCTTTTTAAGATTAGTTATGAGGGTACACTGTATAGGGTGTAGCTCTTATAAAAAAAATATACTGTTTTTTGCGGCATACGCTACCGAAGTGCCCCCCCTTATTTTTTCTATCCCCACGCGTTTCCCTATCCGCATATTCTCAGGAATAGGAATACTTTCTATTTTTTAAGCTCTTAAAGGCTTGAATTTTTTAAGTTTATCTTTTATTTATTTAAGATTAAATTAAGACTTTTTTAACTTCTAAATTTAATCTTTTTTCAAAAGAGTATGTTTAGATCCATCAGGTAGGAAAAGATTTCTTCTTTACCTTTTTTATTATATTTTTAATGCTCGTCTTTAAACTTTTTTTTTCCCCCACTTTCCTTGTAAGCTTTTGGTACGTTCCATAACTCACTTTATCTAATGACTCTTTAAAGAATCGTCTTGATCTGTTTTTTCTAATAATTATATTGTTGTTTTTACATTTTCAATAAGGCTAATAGAATTTGTGGCCGTAGGCTCAACAAGTCTTCAAGATTTTATAATTACATTAGTATTTGAGTTTAATCCAAGTTGTAATCTTTAGTAATTTTTGTTTCACATCTTCGGACTTTTTTTTTTTTTATCTTCCTTTAAGATCCTTTGTGATCCACAAAATAGGATC
>JACYFI010001084.1:0-10757 GCA_020975735.1 Ophiocordyceps xuefengensis | reverse complement strand
GTATGATATTGACGTGTATCTCATTATCTGGTACCTAAATGCTTTATAGTGCTAATAACTCCTTAATGTGAATATAAACAATTAAGAGAATCTCAGTTATACGTTTAAATATAAACAATACCTATAACTGAGCGAAAATATTCTTTCCTTGTATACGACAGGAGCAACCACAAAATAAATAACTTTTAAATCAACAATAAAGTTTTATGCTAAAAAAAGAATTAATTGACAGCAACCATACCCAAATTCTTCCGCTTCTATGTTTTACTACTTATTAAAAGCCTACCCTTAATGTTAATTATTAAAATTATTTAGTTTTATGTCCATAATGGACAATTGGACATTGTTGACATAACCCTTCTGGTGTTCGGCTATGTTGGGGCGGGTCTTATCTAAGATTTTGAATAGAGAGAAATAATTCAAGACAGGGTGTTTTGAAGGCTGATTTATAAATACAGAACACAAAGTGGCGCTTATATAAATCCATAACCATATGCACCAAAAAGAGTTCAGGATACAATGAATGCAGCAACCGTCTAATTTCACCTCCCAAGGTAATTCATCTACATCTATTAATCCTGAACCAATTTATTACCAACAATATACTAACCTACGCAACCTAAGGTAATCTCTATCATCTCTCCACCATTACCATCTACCAGTTCTTCACGGTCCAACACCTTCCTATAATAACCCCTGTAACCTGTATTTATAACCCTTTACCACCTAGGAACATCTCCTTGATCATAAGTTATTTTACCCACGACATTATGAATTATTACATAATATACTTGATTAAAAATAGATAATCGATTGTTAAACTTCACGTATATTTAAAAGAAATAAATATAGATCGAGTTGTGAATTCGTTAGAGGCTTGGTGGGCGCAAGCTCCCTTAATGATGAGGATCGCCAACTTATTTATTGTACACTTAAGTCGCCTGCCAGTCCTCAAATATATACTTTTTGTAACACAAACTAGAGGTTGACTAATTGGCCAAAGTTTAACGGAATAAAGCTGTAAAATGGGAAGAGCGTTTTCATGGGTTTTAGATGGTGCTTTGGCAGCCCAACAGTTCTGTTTAATCATAATTGAGTTAGTTAAAAAAAAATTCAGTAGATAACTTCTTTTTGAATTGAGTAGCTTATTTCAAAATTAAGAAAGATTTAATTCAATGCTAGAAGATTAGTTAGTCAACGGAAAATACACAATTTGATTCTGTTAATGCTCTTTGCTGTTACATACTCTATGGTTTTTCTTTTTTTTTCTGCTGTTGGTTGGGTTGGGTCTAACATAGCTTACATGCACCCTTAGGATATGGCATACTACTGATTTACCCTGCAAACTCTCCCTATTTTAAGCTGCGTAGCTTCCGACTAAGCTATCCTTGTCTTACACCCCATGCACTAATCTTGCAGCCTGCTGCGTAAACTAAAGCCAAGGTGGGTTACCAATGCAGGATAAGGCTACGAAGCTGCCCCTCCTATAGTACAAAACTATTTATTTAAAAAACTAACGTTTTAAACTAACCTTAAAAAATGGCTTATTATATACATTAATATTCTTTAAAATTGTTTACGATTTTAAAAATAAATTACTTAATTATAAGACCAATTTTTTTTAAAAATGCCAGCAATTAACAACCTTCTCTATTTATGGATGGAATGTATTCGCTTTTCCTGTAATTGTACTAGTTTCTATACATATTAATCTAAATATATACCTACACACAATAGTCGTTTATTCTTATCAAACGTATGTTATACATAAAAATTATAATTATAAATATTAACATTATTATAGATAATACTATTTGAGTAATTAAGTATTTTGAAAGAATCTATATAGTTAGAGTAGTAAAAATATGATACTAACATATGTTCTCCTACATTGATTTACAGAGAATAATAAGTCCTTAGAAATAAATTGAAGTAAGGATGATATATTTAAATTTGAAGTTTTAGGTGGTAACTACATTTATCTATTAAACAAATATAGATTGTTACTTAATAATCGGGGGTTTAATAATATTGAATCGTTAAGCCTTAGTTGACTAACTAAAAAAAATTAGTAAGTAACAATTGTTCTATACACAAGAATCCAATAGGTAGCTATACACAATATATACCAATCAAAATAAATGCGTAGAAATGACAAATCTATACCTTTCATATATACTTTATTTTGTATTTTTAACTATTAATAAAATAATTTTAGATCGGAAATGGCTGCCTTACCAGTTTTGCATCTACAGGTCATTTTGCTTTAACATGTTGCTCTTAGTTTTACATAGACTTAGGCAAACAAATTTTAGGTTTCCAAAAACATGGTTTAAACATGCTTTCGTTTACTAGTCGACCTGCAGGTTGCCCTTTAGGTCTTTTTACGTTTATTACGTTACTATGAATCATCAGGTTAATCTTGCAAGATTTATCTATTGGTTTTAAGATTTTAGGGAGCTAACATAGTTGCAGGACACATGTTATTTATATTTTTAGAGGTTTTCTTTACAATTATAATGGTCTTCAGTCATGACTTTTGTTATTGTAAGGTATGATCCCAATACTTTTCCTATAATAGCTTTCTCGGGTTTAGAAAATGAGATTGCCTAAACCAAGCTCAGTTTTTGTAGTATTGACAGTTCTTACTTAAAAGACGGAACTAGCACTTAACATATAATTGACTTGAACTTAAAAAAAAATTTATACAATTTATATACACCTTGTACTATTTTATACAGATTTTATTACTTTTTTAATAGTTCCGGTAGAGAATATTTGATAAACCAAGATAGCAGAGATTATGGGCTAATTGAGAACCTTTACACGAAATGTCTGATTTTATAAATGAAATTTAGTTTTCTAAAATTTTATTTGTAAACAATTACATAAATTTTAATGTTTTGAATTCCGATGTTTTCTTTAAAGTTTATTATACAGAATTCCTTATTTATTTAGGATAAGCTACGAAAATTTAAAATGTATTAAATATTCATAAGATAGCATCATTTTTATTTACTTCTTTTTCTACACTATTATTCCGTTTTAATTACGATTGGTTAAGGAATTATTTTAATAGTATTTATAAGACTAAGATTATGAAATTTTAATTTAACTTATTTCAAGAATTATTAAAATTTTAAAAGTTATTTAAAATTTGATTTGATTACTAGATTATTTTAGTAATAGCTCTTTTAACAGAAAATTCGGCTGAATTAAACTAGGGCTTGTATTTAGTTAGTATTGAAATGATTATTTATTATATTATGTGACCATTTTATTTTTTAGATAATATTTTAAAGCGGAATGTTAGAAAAGGAAATTTTAGTTGTAAATTAGGGTAAACATTCTCGAATTAGTTGTAAAGATTGAGTTTATTTGTATTATTAGTGAATACCCTAACAGGATGTACAAATAATTTATATTGAAATAGATATTTACTTAATAAAACCGAATCCCGTCTCATCCTAATAAACCTGTTTTATTGGTGGTGGTAATGGAGGAATAATCCTGATAGGCGGGAGTTTTGAAATATATACTGAATCCTGGAAGGATAATCAACTAAGGATGATGAAAATAAATTATGGAAGGATTAGAGAAAAATAAGCGGATGAGAAACAACTAAGATATACAAGACAAAATTGATTTGATCAAGCTTTGGGTGATCATACTTATACACCTGAACAAAAGAAGAATATATTTTTATCTAATTGAGACAACAGGTCACCACCTACTGATCAGGGATCAATGAGTTAACAGTAGATTTCGGCCGCTGAACAGCGAGAATTTGAGTGGGATGGGATTGTTTAGTAAAAGCTAACATTTAAATGAATATGTTAAAGCGTTAAATGGTAAGGTAACTTTAAAAAAAAATACAAAGATTCTTTATAGAATAAAATAAATAAATAATTAACTTTTATATCATTCTTAAACTATAACTTACTACTATGAACGACCATTAAAATATATGCTTTTTTTTTTATTTGCGGTGTAAATTACCGGACAGCTAAGGGTTGTAAACTGAAAGTCCAATATATGTTGAAGTAATAAAAAGGTAAGGTAGGAACATTAATAAACAAATAAAAGTTTATCCTGATAGGGAATAATAAAATTTTCGAAATGTGGGTAGAAATTAGTAGCTTGGTGCATAATAGGCTGCTTAGCTTGTGCTGGGGTTGTTGCTGATATTAGCAGAGGCTAAACCAGCTTCTATTATGAGGCCGCTTATGAAATAGTAATTTTCATAGTCAGACTCCAAGAGGTAGACTTAGTAGGGTTAAGCGAACAATGAGAATTTTTTTATTTAGTCTATATTATATAAACTAGAACATTTTATTTATAATGTATCACTCTCCCTTTTATTCAAATCTTAGAACCTGTATATGTGATGTAATGAACCTATGCATTTCTAATAAAAGACAAGTTTTAGGAATGAAAATTACATCAAAAATAAAATGGTCTGAGTTGGTGATGGCTTGATTGAATGCTGTTAAGTGTTGACCACATGCTAATTTCGTGACGTTGATTTCTAAACCTTTAAGTAAACTACAATACTAAAGGTTATTAATTTAAAGGGTTGTACAGGTGATAAAAGGATATATTTTCCGACCTGTTAAAGAAAGTAAAATCCTCATAATAATAAAGGGGTACAGTTCCCAGCTTTAAGAGGTGAATGATAAAAAGTATCTCGGGATAGGTAAGTAGTAAGGTGATTGACTAATAGCCAACAGACTCTCGGTAGGTCGAATCTGAAAGGTTGATCGCCACCATTTGGGTCTAAAAAACCCAATGCAGACATTAGTACAGCAGTGAGGAAGTATGGTCAATGCCTAACCCGGCTGGACTGGAATCTTGGAGAGTGCCAGTCCATGTTTGCATCAGTATAAAAAGATAATCTATAAGAGTTATATTAAACAATTGAATAAAAGCTTTGTTATATATATTGAATATGAGCAGTATGTATATTTGAGTCTTGACCCTAAATTACGTGCCAGTGTCGCGGGTATACGTAAGAGACTAGTATTATTCAATCTTAGATTGGGTTTAAAGGTACCTAGACGGCACTATACTTTATATAATGTGAAGTATTTGACCCCTGAGAGTTTTATATAGAGAGGGGAGTACTTAGGAAGGAGAATGGAACTTCTTTAATTCCCAACAGAGGCACTGGGTTAAAAGCGAAGGGCACCCCCCTTTTAGGTAAAACTGACGTTGAGGGCACGAAGGGGACAGAGAACGAAACAGGATTAGTACCCAAGTGTCTTTGAAGTAAAGATGAATGCCATAGGATTACATGAACAATTTAATATTTGTTGTCAGCTAAAACAATTTAATATAAATTTCTTTGGTCCTTACTGAAAAGGAAGCAATCCACCTCAAGAGTAATGTGGGCAACGCAGGAAACGAAGATCACCTAGACCTTTTCTGAGCAACAGACAGTGAGTATGTGTTTAATTCGTAATCCTTCGAAAAACCTTACGCAAATTTGCTATAATAATTATTACAGGAGTTGCACGGTCTGTTTTCAAGTTAATGTTTGAACTATGGTTCCCAATTGAATTAACGAATCCTGGGCTTTTTATTTTTTGGATCGCTTGGTGAATATAAGAAAAATATTTATAGAGTAAGAGTTCGTACTACGATAAGTGCATTAGACGCTTGAATATATGGATAGAAAAAGGGGACAAAAGACAAGTCATTCATGGCCTTTATATTTGTGGGTAGTAGCCGTGGTCACATACTTCCGTGCTCTTCATTGAGCTAGGCGGGTCTCAAGTACGCGGGGATAAAAACTACAAATTCCGGGACACTTTAAAGGCTTACTTGGTACAAACCATATACGAAAGTATTTGAGTGGTTGAAGTAATTACTAAGGGAATGGATATATAAGTTAGAAAGATGGTTCGAAAGAGAAAAGGTATCGCGATGCTGATAATTACAGGTTAATGTCTGCAAGCCATGAAACAACCCTTTGTCTTGTAAAAGAGACAAACGAGGTAGACGGTAGTGTATAATTAATAATTAAGGTATAGCGTGAGCTCTAATGGGTTTCGTGAAAAGGAAATTATCAAATCAAGCGCCTTTCTGAAATATATCTAGTAAATTTAAATCCCAAGCAAGTTTATTCAACTATTGCGCCGTGGACTAGTGTTAGAAAATACTAACCCAAACCACCTCTGGTTTATAAAAGGGTTTTTGATGCATGAGGGGATCTTTTTCCAATTTATTTGAGAAAAAAATCCAGATAGTCGACTTCATTTTGAACTAGACTAAGGTATAGTTTACACCAAAGAAGATTCAGATACTTTTAAAGGTAATTCAAACATATTTTAAAGGAGGTACTACATAGTAAAAGCAATGGCTAGAAGATAGTCTCATTGTTATAACACTCTAGATTCAATATTCGCTTTAGTTATACCACCATTTCGATTAACGACCTTAATTAGTTAAAAAATAAATGGGGACTAACCTTTCATTTAGGAAAGCCGTGTTGTAATCAGAAAACTAAAGCACATTAACATGAAGAGGATTGCTGAAATTGTGTCAATTAAAGCTTCTATGATCAAGGTTTATCGATGAATTTAAGAGAGCTACCCGATTATTAAAATGAAGGATCTGACCTTAGTGTAAGACTATCATCTATACCAGACTCACAATGAATTCTGCCTGGTTTACATCGAGAGAAGGTTGTTTTATGGGTTAAAAATAGCAAATTCCCTGCGTCCCAATAGGTTGGAGTACAATTAATATTCCAATTAAACTTAAAAAATTAATAGGGATGAAGCCTTTAATGGAGTTATAGCTTGCCATTTCGGTGTGGTATACTTAGTGATAGGAATGGTTCTTAAAATTTGTGTGATTTTGTAAGAAAATTTCTAATGTTATAGATTATATTATACCATTTTTTTAATAATCATAAGGAAGTAGGCCGTAAATTTAGGAGATTTATTAGATTGATGTAAAGCACCTTGGGAATAGTTAAAGTTAAGGTCTTTTTCTCACTGTCAGGGTAGAAGAACTACCAAATTGAAAAAGCCTGGAATAATACGGAAAGAGATTATAAGGACGTGCTGAAATAAAATAGATTAATATTAATCATGATAAAAATTGATAAGGCATGAGACAAAGAGATGGCAAAATTGTGAAATTTAAGCTAATCTAAAAAAAATAGGATTAAAAATTTTAAGGGATGTAGTACTGAAATTCGACTACATGATAAGTAATTACTGTAATCGTGAACACCATGTACCGTAAATGATCCCTGGATTGGTCTAACCTACTCGTCACATGCTGAAAAGAGGTTAATGAAATAAAGTTGCTTTCTTGAGTAATTGAGTAAAAAAAACATGTCACGTTTTGTGTAGAAATGGTACTGTGAATCAGCTACCAAAGCCTGGTCTAATAATTGGAATCTTCGTTGCCGCGTTTCTAAGTAGTGTTAATCGAATACGGTTCGTGGGTAGTGGAAGTCGCACGGGATTAATTAACATAAACTAATATTTTAATATTCTCTTATAACAGGAAGGGGTTCACTTTAGTCCAGTCAAGAAGGTTTGAGCTGTAAACTCGATTTAGCTATGCTTTAAGAGTCGAATCTCTTGCCTCCTACACTTGTGCATAATGATTACCTAGAATCTTAGAACTTTAATGGTAAAGGGTTATCTGGGTCACGATAATAGATATCCGGTTCGACTCCGATCTAATCGATAACAATAAATAATTATAGAGGATTGATTTGTCAGTAATTCTTAAAAGGGTTCCAATAAGGTTTTCTAGGGGTTCCCTTTTATGGACTCCTATTCTGTATTCCTTGTTTTTAACTACTAAATTATTAGGCTTATGCGAGGGCTAACGTGCTAAAAAATCTCAAGCACCTCAAGCCTGCGTGAGAAAGCACGGCTTATTCAAAATTATATATTAAAAATAGCCTCTTAGGTAGCGCGCAACAGACTCAGTCCATTTTTTCTAGTAGCCTTTTGAGGAAGCGTAAATAGGGAAAGGATTCCTTTTCATTTCAAGACTGCACAAAGCTGGATGTGTTATGGGGGGGGGGTGAAATTAAGGGAAAAAGAACAAACACAACAATAAATAGAATTCGGAACTTTTGAATAGGTTTTGAATTTTGTTATACCTAAGTAAACAACAAATGAGCCTTATAGGATTCAGCCAAGCTCAGTGATATAATTTTTTTTAGGGTGACCTGGCATATACATAAGCCTTTGGTTGCAATAAAGCAGGCCTAAATTCGCTTATATATTTAGAGAGTGGTACTGGCTTTGCGTTTTGCCCCTTCGCGCAAAAGATGTTTTAACCAAGAAAAGTGCAATAGGTAAAGTAAACCATTTTGCTAAATGGTATCTTTTTAGAATATTAGGTGTTCGAGTCACCTTTTTCCGCTTCAAAGTCTAGTGAAGGATACTTATAAAGTTAACAATTCAGATCTTAAGGAAGCTTTTTATTTGCTAAGTTTCTTAGTTAGTATATTTTCTCTTAAGGTGCTTTTTTGAGAGCACAAGCCTAGGGTATAATGAGCTCTTAAACCAAAGATAAAATATTAGGCAGGCATGTTTAGAGGAGTTGCATGATGTATGTATGTTTACACCAACCAACGCCCCAAAAAGCCAAATTAAGATCCTTAACAACTCAGGGGTAAACACAAGTAACCAATGTAGTTTTATTTTGCCTGCTGTATGTTCTTCTAGTTGCAAGCCCTAAAGCAACGCTCTTGCTTCTAAAATAATAAATAAATCTGCCTACTAAGAACTTCGATCACTACCTTTGTATTTTTGTACCCTTATAAACTAATACTGAAAGATTAAGGGAGCTTCGCCCATGTATGTGTAAAATAGCAGCAAGCTTATTCATCAATTTGTTTTTATGCGAAGCATAAGCTGGATTCATTTTCTATCCTAGTTTTTGCTATCCTGTTGAAGCACGCTATATTTATACTTAAAATAAAAAATAGGAGCTTTTAGCCATATAAGCCTTTGCTCGCCTATAACTCTTGTGTGACTTAGACAGCGTGCCATAATTCCTTTTCAGGTGGTGTGCATTACTAAGCTTAGCTTGCTTTAAAGATAAAATATAATTTTTAATAGCAAGCCTTGCAAGGCATTAGAAAAAATAAAGGCATAAAGCACACCCCGCAACTGGCTGTCTGTATTTTTTCTTTATAGAGCGAAAAGTAAAAGTTTAAGATAATATTAATTTGAGCCAAATACAAGGCTTTCTATAGCTAACGGTTAAAGGCGGCGGTTACTGTTAATAACGGTTTTATAGGATTGTTCGATTCACTGCTTGTGGCTTTTAAACAAGACTGAATTTCATGACTGCAAACTACTGTCGTTTTTTATTTATTTAATATAGTGAATATTTGGTCCGAAGTAATTTTTGCAAGATATCCTTTTCTTTTAGTTTCACTTCCCCCTTCCCATTCGATACATAGCATTCTTGTATTGTTTAAACAATAAGCTGCATTATCTATGTGTCTTTTAATAATAGTTATGTATGTTCTATATAGCTTATTACCAGTAACTGCATCTAATGCTTTAGATTTAGAGAGAATATCAATTCTCCGAAGGGTTATTAATATCTTCGTGCCCATGTATTAAATTTAACAATTGCTTGGAAAAACCCTTTTAAGGGCGATCAGCAGAAAAACTGAGGACGGATAAAATATTCTCAGGGCTTCAGAGACTTAATGGTTAAAGATTCAATACCGTTATTCCAACACTAGTTAATTTAAAATAAATAGTCCACACAAATATAGAATATAAATTTTATTCGGTTAACATACTTAGGTAACCATATGAAAAATGTAGAGCAAGTTTATTAATTCTATTTATTTTTAATACTAAAAGTACTCTTAAATGACGAGGATTCTTAACTATACACTAAGAAAAATAAACTTGACTGCTAAATAACCAGTTAGGGCATTATCTTGCCGGCTTAATAGAAGGTATGGATCAATTTACTAAAGGTCCCACTAAAATAGTTTTTTGTGACAAGCGAAAGCTTTGCCTCTAAATGATAAACCATGGGTATGAAAAAATTCCAACAAAGTTCCCTAATTCAGGTTATTAATAAATGAAGAAAAAATATGGGTCTGTAAATAAGTTAATTAATGCCAAGAAGGAGGTAAAAATATGTATTAATCTTATCAAAGGTAAATTCGGTACCCCGAAGACTATGAGCATTAACATAACAGCTTTAGATAATTTTAAGTAAAATGCGAAGGCTAAATGCTGGTTTATTTAAACGCTTACGCCAACAATTTAGATACAATAGTGTTAGACTTCTAATGCACGACTCTATCCGGATTTTCTTTGTCACTACGGGACATTTTTCTATCAAGAATTCCTGCGCAACAGATATTCTCGAGAAGAAATCAATGTGTATTTCTATTAATAATTATTCCTTAGCTTGTTTAGGTAAGGGTTGGCCATGTATGCTCACTACCAACCACAGCCACAAATTAAATAGAATCATTAAAGAGTCTAATGTTCATGCACAATTGCAAAGAATTTTTTCAAGTTAATTTTTTAAATAAAAAGGTAAGAAATTATTCCTATTTTCAAAGGCCAGCCAAGAAAGTGTGTATTTATGCCCAATCTGACAGAAATCACTACATTATATCTATCAATTTTAACGTAATATTTTCCTTTAATGACTAGTAAACATCCTTTAATTATTAATGTTATATTATAAGATTTAAATATTTTAGGTTAACGTTCTAACTCATGACGAGATACGTAGAA
>JACYFI010001083.1:0-11131 GCA_020975735.1 Ophiocordyceps xuefengensis | reverse complement strand
CTAGTTTATTTTAGTATTAACAGGTTAAAATTACAGTCTATTTAAAATTATATATACATATTTCTCACATAGAAAATTGTTCTTTGTTCTTTTTAATTTTAAAGCTAAAGCTTAGTAAAAAGATATCGTATATAATATGCAATGATTTCAAATTTATTAGATTATATATCTATTTTTGTTTCTTAAATTATTTTATTTAATAATCTTAACTTTAAAATTGGTAAAAATATTTGTTTATTGAAATTATTTATACTTATTAAGAGAAACTACATTAGCATATATCTTAATCAATTTTAAAATATTATTTCAGATTTTACTAAAGCTAAATGCTTCAATTTTTTTTTCCAAATAAATATTATTGAATTGTTAATAAATGTTACAAAAAATTACTTTTAATTTATAATTCTAGAAAGATTTCTCAGGTTATGGACATCCCAGGTGAAGAAGGAGATCATATAGATATTTTCTTTCGTTCTTTTAACGACTAAATGTATGGAATATTTTGTTATTTCTAACTGCTGCTTCGCAGGCCTGAGTGCTTTAATTATTTAGCCAAGTAACATTTTCTTTTATATAAAATAAAAAACGGTTATTAAATTTTGATTTAATACCTATTTATTAGTATTTTATAAATATTTTTTTTTTAATATTGAGCTTCTCTATTTACGAAATTAAAGGTAATTTATTGCTTTATTTGTTTGTATGTTAAATTTCCTGCGTTAGCTCACATATATTCTTCGTTTAAAAAAATATTCGTCTTCTTTTAAGTAGTTATAAAATTCTTTAAGCCTACGAATTTATTATTTTTGAAATCATAAATAAAATAACTTTTAATTATTATATTAAAATATTATATATTTAAAGGATAATTTTTTTAAATTACTTATGTTATTTAACAATAAATATGTTTTCCTATTCTTTTAGAAAAAGAAGGTAAATATTTTAATTTTCCCATATCTCCCATCGTTTTTTTGTCAAAAGCCATTGTGCACTTAGCAAATTTTATTATTAAGTTATAGGTTATAATATTTTCATGTTTGGTTTTATGGTGTTTTTGGCACTCCTCTTATTCATTACAGCATATCCCTATAAGGATAGCTTTAGCTAGCTGATTTTTGAACCGGCATCCTGACGGTTGGATATGCAAGACCCAGCACAGAAGAAGAGCATAAATTTATTTTACTTTTTCTTTAGAATACATATGAATTAAAAATGTTGGGTAGTTATTAAAAAGGATTATTGTTTAATGACATAAATACTCACCTTATAGGCTTGAACAGGTTTTATTTTTACCAAATATTCTTAAAAAAAAGCTTCGCTTCAAGTTTACTATTTTAGTAAATTCCTTGAATTTACCCAAATATGTTTTAAAATTTTATTATTCTGCTTTATAGGCGGTAGCCTTCGTTAAACACTAAGACATATTAATAAAAGACCAAGAGTTTTCAGCATATTTTCTGTCTTGCATACTTTCTAATTGCCTGCGAGCATCCTGACTGATGTCGAAAACATGTTAAACCAAATATTCCTTACACCCTAGCCTTTAGGTAGCAAAGGGATGCCCAAAGGTTAGCAGAATGAGATTAGCGTGGGTTTCTGTGAGGGGCTAGGGAGATTTAATAAAAATACAGAATCCTAACACTAAAAAGCAGCAAGACAAAAATACTTAAAAATAAAATCATTTAAAGCGACAAATCCCTGAGCGTAGCGTTTCCAATAATCCCAAGATCTATCCCTTATGCCCATCTTGTGGTCCTATGCCCCCTGCTTACGCAACTGTAAGATTTTTGTAGCATAATCAAACAGGTAAGGCAAGATTTAAGCCTTAGGCTTTTAAGATTATTAACGAACATAACTTTCCTTTTTCCTACACGGAGCTTGCTGCGGTACTTAACCAGCAAGATCAAATAAAAATGCTTATAATTATTAATGACACCTTTATAAGCTTAGCATAAAGCGCGGGCCTGAAATTTACATAATATTTTCATTATCCTAATTTCCTACATAGTTAATATCCCTCCTAAATTAACTTAAGTATAATTTACACGTTATAAGGGCTCGCATAATATTGTTTACGCTGGGAAAAAAAGCAATGCAAGTCGCCCACGCCAAATATAAATAATTATTATGGATTAAAAAAATAGTAACGACTACTAAGAAATAGCAACACAAAAATAATTATAAATTTGTTAGACCACACGGTTTACTCGTTTACAGGGTCTGTGCCCAATAACTGTCTCCTACGATAGTCCTACCAAAAGCACTTATATTAAAAATAGAAACTTGAATCAAGGGTTGTTGACTATTATAAATTATATTGTTACCTATAATTTATCTTTTGTTTTCTTTTCCAATAGCACTAGCTTGCGTCAAACCGCACGAACAAAAAAGGATCTAGTAAGCCATATTAACCAAACTTCTTTTTATAATTCTAACCATAGTCAATTCTTATGAAAAGATTTAAATAAGGAGATTTCTCATTAGTCCATGTCAATTACCTTAAATCTTCAAATTATCCTAAACATAACTCTATATTAGTGACAGTAAAAGCTTGGCACTAGGCGGTTTCTACGTCTCAATCTAGAGGTAAGCTTGAAGTGATTGCACAGCTAATCCGCAATTTGCACTGAGCAATCATAGAGACAGCTGTTGTAAATCGTTACACCATACCATGCAAACGCATTTTAACGGCCAAGGCATGTTCGCTACCTTAGGACCCCTCACGTTAAGGCGCTTTGACCGGGGTTTCCGTCGACCCTCAAAAAAAGGTAAATCTAATTGACTCTTGTTTAACCAAATGCCCGCAACCGTGACATCATTTCAAACTTTATAACTTAGATTTTTTACTTTCAGCAAAGGTGCTGTGTTTTAATTAAACATCGTACAACAACATTTCACTGCTCTTTACCTTTTACTTGATATTGTCAAGAATTGAGCCCTTCCATATTCCGCAGTTACGGAAGTTCAATTCTGCCAGTTCCTTTTGCGCCACAAATTTTATCCTTCTGAAGGAATTAGCTAATGTCTTACCTAAATTTGGAATATTATAAAAACTAGCAACGGGTTAGGAATCAATTTCACGGATTTTTAACCAGAAGACCTTCGCCTAACCCATCCTTATTGTAAAGACTTAAATTGCATGATTGGTCCTATTTTTTACGGTGCGGAGCCCCTCTTTCAATTAAAGGCTTTCTTCTTGCTACTGTAAAGGAAAGTTATCCGAAAAGGGTTCTAACATTTTATTTTTATATCGCAAGACTTGTAATAATAAAAATCTAGAACCTTTTACTGTGGGAGATGTTTTATAAAGTTTACCTGCTTTAAATAACATTTCGTAAAAGCTTTGTATAGAGCAATATTTTTCTTGTATCCCCTGTGTGATTTAAACACTGTTTTACTTCCTTCACTATTATCTGTATCTTTTCTTTTATATATTAATTTACAAAAAACATTCCCTCCGGCCTTCCTACATTAACCTACTATCGAGTAAGATTGATATTATAGCCGAAAACATCTTTTACACCCGTCTTTCAACCCGTTCGCATTTTAGGAAAATAAAGATGCAATATGCTTTAGGCATAGTAACCGGAAATTTCATAGAAGCCTTAAAATTGACAATTTTGGTAATCCCCTCTGTAGTAAGATGTGCTTATTAATCATAATCTTTACAGCCTTTGTTTAAACAAACTGAAAATCCTAACCTCTCCGTAATTTTAACAACGATAAGCTTCTTAAAATATTTAAAAAATACTCCAAGTCTTTAATAAGAAGAAAGCATTCATAACCTAACTGCGCCCATCCAAACCTAGCAATAGCTACTGCTCCTACACCTAATAATTCCGTTATTCTGTCTAAAAGAATTTTATCCTTCTTATGGCAGAGGAAGATTTGAAAAACACAGCTCTTTATCGCTTATAACCTCAATTAAAGTTTGAAATTTTTTATGATAGATTAAATGGAAGCTATCCAATCGCTGTTTTCTTCTTTAATAAAAAAAAACGATAAATGCCGCCGATATATTATTCCAGTATCAAAATTTGGTTTATTATGTAATGTCTTTATCAGTTAATACAACATGTCATAAAGTCCAAGATTTGACAATAATTTCAATTGTTAAAGTAAGCATTATCTAATTTTCGTAAATGTGAAATTTCAAATCCAGATTTCCCTGGGGGCCAGAGGACTGACCTTACAGATATTTTAATAATATTTTGAAAAACCCGAGCCCTACCGTTGCTCTTTACAAGTAGTATTTTCCACGTCACCCTACTGATTTAATCGCGATAACCCATCTCCTATTACTAGAATTTCCCTAACTTATGTTACATCCATCAAATTGATTAGCTGATCCGCTCAACGCTTTCGTCAAATAAGTTTGGTTATTGAGGAGTCCTTTTAGAGGGTGCACCTCGGGTTTTGGTTCTTAAATCACAAATGTCGGGGCGCCCGCTAATCCCAATTTCCATGATTGTTGCTTCATTTCGCCTTGTATTTACTCTACTTAGCTTACTTTTTTCAGAATTCTATAGGGACGGTTTTGTCACTTGTCTAGCATAAACAAATATATTTTTGTTTATAGATATACAAATATATTTTACTATTTTTCCAGCACATTTTTATACGTAAAATGTTGTCCTCTAGTAAAAAAGATTTTCTTCATCGTTTAATCTTTAGATAAATTAACCTTTAGAGGCCTAGTTAACTTAATGTATATCCATAAGCCTTAGGGACAAAATTTTCCGTTTTAGTTAGTAATTCTCCATTCTCAGCTTCGAGTTAAATTTTCATTGATAATTCTATTTGAAAAATAAAATCCATTATTTTATTCACTTCTGGCTACCCAAACGCCTACCTACTAAATTTAAAGTATATTCTAAATACATTTAACTTAGGCCATATTGTATTGTAAATACATTCTAACGATAATTAAACTGAAGGCCTACTAAAAAGTACCATTTTAGGCTGACAGGCATAACAACAGCCAGCAAGTCTGTATTAAATATTCTTAATAGAACCAATTGCTATTAATATTAAACTAGATTAGAGCATCCAATACTTTTATAACTGTTTAGTATAATACATTCAAATAAGGAACTTAAGATTACTTAGGTATAATTTAATACTATAACTGTTTAGCACCGAATCCAATTATAAACTGAATTTAGTTGTTAATACTATACTGTTCGAGGCATTAATAACAGATAGTGTTATTATAGACCTTTCTCTTAATGGTAGTAATAGAATAATTACACAAAACTTTTATTTACAGGAACTGATGACAGTTGTAGTCAATATGTGTTTCACAATAATTCCGGCCCTTGTATTAGTAGATTTGTGTCTATGTAAGTTATCTCCTTATGAAACGTTCATGACAAGGTTTCGGGGGTATGATTTTGTTTAGACCGTTTAAATTTTTCGTTGCTTCTTAAGCTTAACAAGCGCTCTGTTGCCGGGAGGGTAATTGAAATTATGGGCTGTTCTAAGCCTACCCCTGTCGACTGTTAAATAAAAACCTTCTTTAATTTTTACTTACAATAATTTGAGAGACACCTTCAAACTCTTTGTTCTGGGGCTTGTTTTCCCTTTGACATTAACGGAAATCTGGCGTTATAAAAAGAATTTATCCCCGTAAATAGTTCATATAATATTTGTAACTATCCATTTAGACAACGGGTTCCAATTACCCCGGCTAACATCGTAAGCTCCGCCGAAATTTAATAAAATAAAATAAGTAAATTTACATAATTATAATTGTAACCTAACTCGAAACACGATAGAGTTTTACTATACTTCCTCGATTTCTTACAGCTTGTCTTTAATACCTTAACATATTCACCAGCTTTGTTAAAGTGAAAATTCTAGTGTATTCCGTTGAGGTCTCAAAATTTAAAGTCCTAACTGATTTACCTTACACGCTCTGGCAGTTTAAGCTGGTAAATATTTGCTAAAGCTTATGCGGATAAAGCGGATTGTTTTTCTATAGTTAGTTGTAGCTAAAAGAATTATTATCTTCAACTTCCTGACTAACTCTTTCCTACAATTTGTTACGATAGATAATATTCTTTTATGCTCTTCCGGAAAATGATTTTAATTGTTAACTTGAACTATGTTTTATCACTATTTTTAGGGCGAGGCTCCCCTGATAAAGAAATAAAGCGTATTTTAAAATAATTATATTACAGGTTAACATATTTCCAATAATGGCGAGTTTCTCTGTTAATATAAGTTCTTCCCGGGCTTATCAAACTGTAATATTGTAAGTTAAAATATTCATGTGACTGGCCATGTTTTTAAATAAAGGCAGCTGATAGGTCTAGGATTTCTTTTTAGAGGCGAAGCGCCCACTTTTCCTATTAAAGAACCCCACTACTCTACTTGCTAAAATTTAAAACCACCTACCTACGCATAAACTATTACCATTGACGTTTTATATTCCATTTATGAAACCTGAATTTATTTTTTTGTTATTCAAATAATATTGATTTTTCTTTGCTGGCTGGCTTCGCAGCCCAGCAAAATTGCTTATATAACTTCTATAGCGTAATTATTTATAGATGTCTGGGATTGTTAAATATTATATTCTCATAATGTTTTGTTTTTTTGTAAATACGTAATTATTTTACATTCGAAAACTTCAATTAGTTGAAAGAATTCAATAATTACTTGTATGCCATTGCATTCTTTACGATATGAGGCCCCTTGACTAATCTTAAGCTTAATAATTATAAACTAGTAAGTTATAAGCAAACCACATTTAGTCGATGATTGCACACTAAAAGGTGACTTGGGCTGCCGGGATAATCATGTTAATCCAATCCTTGATTTTACCCTGACACCCGAGTCATTACCTGAGCATAAGATGTCTTACTCATCTTCTTTGGTTATGATTGGCTTTACGACGTTCCCGCCAATTTGTGGGTTTTACTGCGAAGTTCACTTCTACAAAAAGGCTGTACTTCAACTTAATTCCATTCCTATGTCTGAAATTCAAGATATATCTTTGCCTTTCCGGGTTCTACTACTCACTGATAAAAAATCTTCAGTGATCACCGCCAATTTTGTCACAACAATAAAGGTTACAACATCTTTGTTCTGAGATTAAATATGTACCGCAAGATAATTTCTTTTAAATTTGCACTGACTATATAGGTTTCGCAGGAAACCAAATCTTACTATTCTTTACGAAATTTCTTATATGTTATGACATATATAAATAGCCAAAGGCTCTGGTAAGTGAAATGTCCTCACTCTCCGCTAAAATAATAGGAATCCTATTATATACTTTAATTATCCGTTTAGCAAATAATAAAATACCTAATCTGCTTTCAATAATGAAAAAATATTTTTTTTATTATCTTCCACTTTTTAAGCTTCAGCTACTTGTGGTGTTCAAGTAACACCTATGTGTTAGCTTCTGCCTTGTTAAATTATCAAAAGAATACTTTTTTCCTTTAGTTTCATATTAATAACCTATCGACCTTTAGACCCTATAAGGCTATAGCGATTTAGCTATCTTTGCGTCGTGGTTTTGTCTGGGACAAGTTTTATATCTTTCCGCCTTAAGTAGATATTTTAATCCTAAATTATTGTGGTAATATGTTCTTCCCTGTTGTCAGCAATAGATTATTGATTCTAGCTTCACATCACTAGTTAATACGATCCTTCTCTAAAAACTTTAAAGTTTCTTCTGTTGTTTTATACCTAGAAGAAATATTGTGCCCCTGGTTTCTAGTAGTTATATTGTGGTTATTATAAAAAGTCTAGATAAAGGTATGTGTTTCTTTTCTATGAACTTAGTTTTTATCAGTAAAATTACTAATATCAATAAAGTTAAGTTAACTCTATCCATATTTAAAGGCCAGCTTCCGCCTGAAGAGGTGTTATACTAAGTTAAATGCGTTAACACCTATAATGTTTATAAAATTATTAGTTAATTTATTAGAGTTACCATATGCCCCCTCCGGGGCGATTAGTTAATTTTATTAGTTAATATATTAATCCCCACATATATATTTACCCACCTTTATTTCTATCCCGGGGGATAAGGCGGAACCTCCATCACTTTAATATTTTTGACATTCTTATCCAGGATAACTATTTTATCTTGAGATTCGGGTGTCAATACTGTTAGGTGTTAAATCTCTTTTTTTCCATGATGAGCATTGCCTTAATATATCTGTTTCATACTTTAAATAACCTATTACTTTTAATTTACGGCCTATTATGGCTAATAATTAAAATGTGTAACCCAAAAGTTACCTCTTTCTCATTGCTGTCAACTTTACTTATCAGTGTCAAGGGATAAAAATAAACCAATGCAAGGAAGTTTTTTTTAATATTTTTAATTACCTTTTATATCTCTGATAACCTATACATAGAACCGAATTGGAGCTTAATTTCGTATTATTATTTGTGATCCTTTCGAATAAAAGGGTCGACTATATCTTAAGCCCTAATAATATTATTGAGCTTTTACTTTTGCAGCCGTAAGGCAAGCCATCTTATACTTATAAGCTAACCAAACATTTTAGCGATAACTGCTACACCTTATAGTTGTTGGCTGCGGATCGCCCATTATACTTACGAATCCATCTATGTTTTACCCTTACAGAGTCATTACCCTGGCCACAATATGTTTACCATATTTTGCCTTGGTCTAGATTGCCTTAGGGTTCCCGTCAATTTGATGGTTTTATTGCCAGAAAAAGGTTCATTTTCTACATACTTGGCTATTTAAAAGGGTTACATTCTTTATTCTTTAACCCGCTATCACAGTCGTGTTGTCTTTCACTACAACTACCAACAGTTCTTCTCGGAGATTTATGCTACAATATCATCCGTTGGACTATATAATCCTGACTATGGAAAATTCACGTGCGTTCGGGTCCTACCTTTTAGGGACGCACTGTTTACGTTGATTTTACGCCGGTTTACTAGCATTGCTCGCACTAACGTTATCTTGGGTGACCCCATTGATGGCAAAGGTACGGTTCTTTCTTTTCGAAGCGGCTGATAAAACTTATATTTTTCGTGTAAGTTCCCCCCATGGTACTTTGCAACTAATCGCTATTTGTATCATAATTGTAGCCTTTGAGGAAGGTTCCCCATTACTTCAACAGTTTATGTACCGTTCTACTTTATGGCTCTTCTATTTTCACTTCCGTTATTCATAGGAATCCTTCTGGATCTTATTTTTTTCCCTGAAGTTAGCTAAAGACAATTCAATTCACTTCGTTAAGGAAATTATTTCTCTTAGAGCTTTATGTAACTTATAGAGCAGTTACCCAAAATTCTCTATTGCCACAGTTACTTTGCCACTTATAAAACAATAAGCGAAACAATCAAGAGGAGAGCAGCTCCCCCTTACAACTTTCTAAAAGAAAAATTTTGTGGCATGGTTGAGAACCCAGCAGAGACAATTTCATAAATTGATATTATGAGTAAATAATAAAGTTTTACAATTCTTAAATAACTTCAAAATAAGAGCTTTAGCATAATGAATAAGGTATTTTAACCCAGGTTTCAGATCAGTCCTTTCACAGACCGGAGGTAAAAAATATTGGAGTTTTATTGCCGAATGGATTATAATTATTTACTCGTTGATACATGGGGGCATAATTCCATACTAGTTTTCTTATTTACTTATAATAGATAACAAGTAATACTTATAATATCTTTGTTTTTAAACGGATTTTTCTAACATTTCTAAGTAGATGGTATTGATATTTCGGGTTATTGTTGAATGAACACAGGAATACCTCTCCCAAGGAATGGCGCTTTTGCCCCACTCGACCATAACCCGATGTGGACTTGACATCGTAATAGTGTTAGGGCTTAAACACTATCCTATAAAATAAACTAACTTTCTAGTATATATTATCTTATTAATAGTAACATCAAAACTTGACCCTTAATACATTAGTACAATTTGAATATAAATACCTTCAAAAACTAAAGTACTTGCAAACTAATCTTGCTTGCAGCACCAAAAATATACATATGTTACTTAGTCTTTTACTTCGTACCCTACGAGCCGCAAACGCACCCTATCGAGATAGGGTTTGGGACCTTTGAAAGAAATAAGCAAGGAAGCGTTAGGCAATATGAAAATTTTCATGAAATAATAATTTAATTATCATTTTAGCAGCCTGCATGTGTGTTTACCTCTAGCAAGCTCCGTACGGTTTCGCCTCTGGGCCGTTGCACCCCCCCCCGATCCTCTTCGAGATATTGAGTGCGTGAGGCTGATCTTCTTCTGATCAGAAAGATTTATGTTGCCTTACTTTTTATCGGTTGTAAGTGAAACCAAGTAACCTAATTTAAACCACTCCTCTTACTTTATGCAAGCAGTATGCAAGGATAATAAGCCACCAAGACACAGCTTCTTATTTCTTTCATAGTTAACCAAGCGCACCTGCGGGCATTTTCATTACAAACTTGGTTACATCTCTTGAACAAATTTTCTATCCACGATCCTTGCTTTTAGCAACACCCACAGGGGTGGGCTAAAATTTGTGGCAGCTCAAGGGGTCAGTTGGTAGCCACCCCGACCTTTCGAGATAGGATCAAACAGCAAAACATTTAATTAGTATAAACGTTAACCAATATGTCTTATTACAAGTGGTATATAATCCATCTGTCATTAATTAATCAAAGTGCTTGGATTCTGGAAGCAAGAATTTGGAAGGTTCAAGCTTCCTATTACCAATTCAACTACACTCTTTTTAAGTTTTACTGCTTACAAACAAGCGTACAAGGATGGCTTAGGGGGCTGAAATAAGCGTTACTAGGTCACTAAAACCAACCTGCCCCATATAAACAGGCCCTTATAGGAGAATATCCAGATGTTGGAACGGATTTTTGGGTTTAAACACACCTAAATAAAATATTCCAAAGTACCACCTTAACCAGACTCGTCAATTCGTCTTAATCCGTACATATTAAAGGGCCTGTCCCTTATAAAGCCTTCTTTATATATACCTGTTATTAAACTACTATTCCGTGCTTAGGTTGGGGTCCCCTCCCTCTATAATTTTTTCCTTTTACCCTCCTCAATCCTAATCCGCCCTGCTTTGATCCTTACTTCCTAGCCTTGCGCCACACCAAAAATAACTAAATGGGAAAGATAGCC
>JACYFI010001059.1:0-10639 GCA_020975735.1 Ophiocordyceps xuefengensis | reverse complement strand
GCAAATAAGTTCAGGGCGTGCTTTTACCTGTTAAAGTAAAATTTATAGCTTGTATTAAAAAGAAGAGATAATCTGCTCTTTTTTGGGTCAATAAAGGGGTTATTTATACAATGAGGTTATAATTTTTTTTAGCCAAATCCTTAGGCGATTGGACGTATAGCTTGCCTTATTTTTATCTACATACTTCATTTAATTGTACCCTTATCCCAAAAAAAGGTATGAGAATTTTTTTTTAGTTAATAGCATATCTCTCTTATGATAACCCGTTTTTAAATTCAAGTGTTCATTATAGCTGAACGCGTGTAAACTACTCTTTTGAGACTTTTAAGACAAACTCCCTTCACCATCTGTAAAACCTGTACTCAATTTAGGGAAGGTAAAGATTGAATCTTTCGATTTTTCGTACTATAAAAAAATCTTTTTACAAGTTTTAGGCCAGCTATATATTTGTTCAATGCTTAATGGGATTTCAGGTTACAAGGCAGGATTATATGAATAATCAAATTACTTAAAACTGTTTTATAACTACTTAAAAGTATATAAAAATATATTCACAGACACTTAAAACAAAAAAAGTAAACTCATTATAGAAGCAATTGAATAACAAGGCTAAATACTACTGTCAAAAATGCACCATCTAAAGCTCCTTTTTTCTTATTCCCCTATTTAACTTAACGGAGTGGTGGGCGAACGTAATTGTTTGCTCCACTAGATAATAAAAAATTACTGTATTAATAAAGGGTATTTCGAAAGGGTTTAATAGGTTCTATAACCCGAAGGAGGTCATTGAGCTCCGTACTTCTTAGCATGTAGAAGTGTTAAAAGCACTCACCTTTTTTAGTTTTTAATTTTTAGAAATCGTTGAATATTAAATTATGTATATTAATTTCTTTCTTCTACCTTTTTTACTTTATTTTATTAATTCATCTAACCCTCTCTAGTTTAAATGGGTCTTTTTTCTCCATAAAGTAAAGCCGCTGTTTTAAATCCTTTCCGTAATTTTCTTAATTTGAATAACCATTTAATTTTTAAATTTTTTTCAATATAAGGTATCAAATTCTTTATATACGAAGCATCTGTAAAATTTTTTCAACTATAAACTCCCCACCATCTATTTTAGAATATACTTCTACCAACACTTATGTAAGATATTTAAACTTTCTTAACGTTTTTATTTACTGTGGTTGAGTTAACATAAAATCTTAAATATCTGTTTCTCCAATTTTGATCCGGGTGGATTTTTTTCAATGGCTATAAAAAACACCTCTCCCGCGGTCTGTAAAGAACCCAAGCTAACAGTTTAAATCCAGTTAAAATTACTTTTTGGGGCCGGAGCATACTGGGTTTTTAAAGACTGCTTAGGGAAAAACGCAAGTTAACGCAATCAGGAAATAATTTTCCCATATTTTAAAGTGGCTTATAATATAATTTACTTTAAAGTTGAATAGTAACCGATGTTGGCTTGTTTTCATCCAAATTTAAAACTTTTCTTTTAAAAAGGGTTGAATAAAGTCGGATTGCTTACGAGAGTGTATAAGGGGAATACGTTGTCAAATGATTTATTACTAATTTTAAACTTCTCCTAAAACCAGATATTCTAAATTTGCACAGATTCCCGCCCCCTAATTATGTTATTTTACCTACCCCCAGAAAACAGGTTGAATTTTTCTAATATAGGCTATATCCTTTAATATGAAGACCTCATCAGTGAATATGAGCTTTTAAGCCCTCTTATAACCCTTATCTTAGAATTTAGAATCCTGAGTAAGCACCTATTAACGAAAAAGATCCTCTCCATTTCAGTAAACCCAGTAATATAATAAAAGGATTTTATTCTCGGAGTTGATTTATAAATAATGTAGTTTACAAGAATATGAATCTTTTTTTTTGAGTATTCTTTGAAACGATAGAATATTTTTGATTCACCATTTTTTGTGCTAAGCCCTCGGTAACATATAGGTTATTAATATCCCTTATAGAATTTTTCAAAACCAGTTTTTCCCCTTGGCCTTCAGTAGCACACCTTACAATATTTAAGGATAATGTTGAGGAAACCGTCGCTCGTTCGCTCTTTCTACAGAAATATGGATATCTGGATTTAGATCCCGCCGATAGCCCATCCTTGAGACTAGAGCCCCATATGAATCTTTAAATGACTATTACTATAAACATCTCAACAATTAATGAGCGAACACTACAAAGTCTTTCGATTAAATAGCACTATGAATTAAGCTTTAGCGTTTCCACCGGGTTTGGTACCTACCACAGTTGTGCTTTCCAGGAAAAAAGCTCAAAAAAAAAGCAAGGGAAAAATAGAGGCTCAAGATAAGTATAGAAAAGATCAACCTAAATTAATCCTTTTTGATACAGCGAAGCGGGTTCCCTAAAATACGTCATTAAAAAGAAAAAACACTATCCCGAGTACTAAATAATCTAGTGGTCTTATTTATTTATAAGTCGGCACCAATCTAAACAAAAAAAAATATCTTGCTGCTGCAAAGTAGCAGCAAGCCTTCTGGATTTTGATTGGTGAAAAAAATACAAAATTTATTTTGAATTGTTTAATCTATATAAAATAATTTTTAAAGGTGGTCTCAAGTCAGTACTTCTAGTACGACCCTTATTGGATAATTTATTTGATAGGAACCGTACTTCAAGTAACCTCATGATTTAAACGTTTCCTAGAAAATTAGTTGTATTCATTCTAATAAAACATAATAATTAATGATCTTACTAGTCTTTAAAGGAAATTTAGTTAGAAATATGTAGATATAATGTACGGATGTTCTGTAAGTGGGCTAGAATCAATTTTTGGGCTGTGTCTCTTTAGAAAATAGAATAATTTTCTTACTTATAATTCAAATTCAACTTGAAAAAAATTTCTGCAATTGTGTCATGAACATTAGACTCTTTAATTTATTTCTGATTAATTTGTGGGCTGTTCGTTTGTTTAGTGGAAACTACAATTGGCACACTAGCATTAAGCAAGCTTAGGAATAATATATTTAATAAAAAATACACATTCGTATTCTTCCTCGAGAAATCCATCCTGTTGCCGCAAAGCATTTGATAGAAAATGGTCTCAGTGACAAAGAACGATCCACCCTAGTCGGGCAAATTTAGAGTTCTAAACTATTTGTATCTTAAATTGAGGGCGAAGCTTTTAATAACTCCGGCATTTAGCCGTCGCCCTTTCTTAAGATCTATCTAAAGCTTATGTAATGGTAATTAAGCCTCCGGGGTAAAAATTACCTTGATAAGATCAATAATATTTAATTACTCCTTATGCATTAATGTATACTATAATCTACAGACCATCTTTTTTCTAATATTAATACCAAATTAAGTACTCTCTGTTGTGGAATTTTTTCAATAAGGATGGGTTGATCGATTTGTGGCGGCATTGCTTGCTTAGTCAGAAAAAAACATATTAGTGATCACCTCAATGATAGATTGAAATCCATCCCTTTATAACCGCGGCAAGTACTACCCGTACACTGGTTATTAGCAGTCAAAGTTCTATTATTTTCTTACTGTTAAATATGTTAAGCAGATTCCTCTCATTTTAAGAGATTTCGTTATTAAAAATTTAATGAATAATTTAACCTTGCCGTATAATTTTCCATATTGGGTTACCCTAAGTATGTTACGAAGTAAAAAAAATTTTACTATTTGTTGTTGGATAAAATATTTGTTTAATTATAGTTTGAATTTTAACGTAATTATATTTTGAAACGCATAGGTCTCTGAAGACCCGAAGAAAGTATTCTATCCAGTCCTCCTCAGTTTCCTGTTCGATCGCCCTTAAGGTTTTCAGCAATTGGGTTAATTTTAAACAGCACCCGAACGTAATATACCTTTCCTGGAGATTAATGTAAACTCTCATTCAATAATGTCAGACAGATGCAAATTTAACTGTAACTAAAAGCTATATTGAAAATACATAACAATTATTGAAATGATGCATAGATATCAGCATTTTATTGTTAAGCATTATTAGATATGTCTATGGTCAAGAGATGCAGGGAAGGGAGTGAGAAAGCTAAAATGAATAAAGGATGATCTTTTGAAAAATTTACTTCGGACACAATATGTCCTAATATAAATTAATAAAAATACAACATGTTTTGGAGTCTTGCAATTTTCTTGTTTAAAGCCTCAAATGAATGCAACCATCTATAAGGTTTTTAAACAGTAACGCAGCTTTCCGTTAAGCGATTAGAAAGCTTTGTATTTGCTCAAATGTAATATTATCTAAAACTTGTTACCTTTTACGCTTGCATAAGGAAAAAATAGCAGAAGCAGTGTCGGTTTTGCATTTGCTTTAATATTTTCTATGCCTGCAAGGTTAGATATAAAAATTTTTTTTTCTCTTTTATATTGCAGCTACGCGCTTCTGTAAAGCCCACTCACCTGAATAAAAGGAATGGCACGCTGTCTAGCACAGCAAGCGTTAATAGCGAGCAAGCCCTATTGAATTAAATGTAAAAAGCTCACTATTTTTCTTTTTAATAAATATAGGGTGTTCCACCAGGATAGGCATAAAAAAGTGATGAATTAGATGCCCACTATGCTTCGGCACAAAACAAATAGATAGCTTGCGCTAGTTTACAATCAGGGCGAAGCTCCCGTTAATCTTCTAGTTAAGTATATAAGCGTTACCAAAAGTACCAAAGAAAGTGTATAGACTAGTACGGCGTCGTTATTTAATTCATTTTTTTAGAATCAAGGCTTGCCTTAGCTTCTATAGCAAGAAAACAATACCCAAGCAAGCAAAATTAGTAAAAATACAGTTTTTGTTTAAGCTTTTGTATTTAACCCTTAGTGTTAAGTATCTGAATTGTCTTTTTTGGGGCTTTGTTGTGGGTTGGGTGGTAATCATAATACAAAGAATGCACTTTCCTACTAACATGCTGGTAATGTTTTATCTTTGTTTGTGTAGGGCCATTATCCCTGCTGTGGAGTCTAAAAAGCATAAAAGAATACATATACTATAACTAAGTCAGCTTTAGGCATAAAAAAAGCTAGTCCTTAATCTGAATTTTGTAATTTAAATAATTATCATTCGGGACTTGAAGCGAAAGAAGAGCGCTTGACTGTCGACGCCTGAAAAACTAAAGAAACTTTGAAATGGTTTTCCTTTACCCTATTAGTACTGTCCCTTGGTTAAAAATTTTAGTTTGCGGGAAGGCGCAAATAACGCCAAGCCTAGTCACTCTATATTATGAAGCTTATGAGCCGGCATAATATTTGACCCAAGGTTATGGTATGCCGGTCACGCTCAAAAAAATAGGATCTGAGCTGCTAAATCCACATAAGCTCATTTGTTTATTACTAGCTATAAACATATTAGAAAAACCTATTCAAGTTCATTCATATTATTTGATTGTGTTTGTTCTTTTTCCCTAATTCCCCCCCCCAAAAGCCAGGCTTGCCAGACTTGAAAATGACAAGCGAATCCTTATTCCTATTATTACGCTGGTCCTTCAAAAGCTTATATACAAATACAGCAAGCTTGTGCAGCCAGACTTCCTAAGGGCTATTTTTATATATAGTTATTGAATAAGCCGCTGCTTTCCACCGGCAGGCTGAGTCTTGAGATTTTAAGATGCTTGACCCCTCCATAAGCTAAATTTAAGTATTTTAGAAAAAAAGAATACAGAATTAGGAGCATAAAGGACCTTAAAGAAAACTTAATTGGAATCTTTTAATATTCAATCTGAATCCAAAAACTCATCCCTCTCAATATTATTTATATTATTCGAATTAGATCGGAGAGCCGAACCCATAATCTTTATCGTGACGGAAACCTTTTACCAGTTAAGTTTACTAATTTAGAATTCATTTACGCACAAGAAGTGTAGGAGAACAAGAGATTTCGAACCTGCTTTTAAAAGTCATTAGCCTATCGAGTTTAACGGGCTCAACCCCTTCTTACAGAATAAAGGACCCTCCATTGATAAGAGAGAAATATTTTAATCATAGTTTTTATGTTAAATTTTAATCCCGGTGCACAACTTCCATACACGAACCGTATTTCGATTAACATATATTTAGAACCCGCCCGGCCCATCACGAGATTCTCAATAATGAGACAGGCTTTGGTGCTTTGTTCATAGATACCATATCACCCAAAACCTACATGTTCTTTTTTACCCCTAATTCCTACAGAACAAGCAAAACTTTATGCATAAAACTTCTTTTCAGCATGTGACGAGTGGATATGGTCCAATCCGAGGGTCACTGTACGGTGACATGGGTGATTCACGATTAATCGTAAATGTTACTTATTCTATGTTGTTCCGAATTTCAGACCTCACATCTTTAACATTTTACCTATTTTTTGAGATTGCTTAAATTTCACATTTTTGAATCTTCTTTGCTCATGGGCCTATCCAAAACTTTATTCATGAAATATATTTAAATTATCTTTATTTCAGCACTACCTTAGTAATCTCTTTACGATTCATTCCCAGCTTTTATCATTTTTTAAGTCTTCTACCCTGAAGGAGAAATAACTGACCTTAACTTTAAACTATTTTCGACTGCGCATTTTCATAAACTAAGTAAATCTTGTCAATTTTCACACCTTACTACCTGTCATAGATTTAATAAAAAACTCGTATAAGTTGTTATCTATACATATTAGTGAAACTTTTCTACCAAAATAAACATTTTTAGTACGCATTCTTGCACTAATACCACACCCGAAATAGGCCCAAGTTATATCTCCTCCACTAAGGGCTTCATCCCCTGTATTATTTGAGTTAAATTGAAAATCAATTGTACTCCATCTGATTTTGGACGCTAGGAGATTTCTAATTTTAACCCATAAAACGAACCTTTCACCCGGATGATAACCGAGAAATCATGTGATGTCTGGTATCATATAGTCTGGGCACTAAACGGTCTAGATACCTTAATTATATCTGCGGTAAAGCTCTCTTTAAATTCATCAGATAAACCTTATTCGTACGAAGCTTTAATTGAATAACAAATTTTCCATACAACCTTTCTATTGTTAAAATGTCTTTATTTCCTGATACAACACGGCTTTCCCCTAAATAAAAGGGTGGTCCCCATATTTTTTGACTTAATTGTAAAAGATAGTTATCCGAAATGGTTGGTTAACTAAAGTGATATTTTAGTCTAATCGATGTTATAACAAATTGAAAAAACTTATCTTAACCCATGGCTGTTAACTTAATAGTACCCTTCCTCTTTAAAATATTATTGAAACAAACTTATAAAGTATCAAAACCCCTTCTTGTGTAAATAATATCCTATATTCTTAGCTTCCAATATGTTAAGACTACTGATTTGTTTCTACAAAGAAAATGGGTAAAGAAGATCCCTCTTGGCATCGAAAAAAACCTCGTGGTTACTATAACCCAGGGGTGTTAGGTAATATTTTAAACTGATCTACGCCGCAAATACGTTGAATAATGAACGGCATGTTGGTAAATTTAGCCTAGGATACTATCTTAGTCCAAAAGGCTATGATGTAATAAAATTCTTCGAAACCCATTAGAAGTCACCTAAATACTAAAAACATTATACGGGTATGACTACCGTCTACTCGGTTTGGTCTTTTTACAATACAAGTTGTTTTATGGCTTTGCGGGACTCTTAAACCCTGTAATTGACTTAGATCGCGAAGCCTATTCTCTTTCGATACCTCTGACTTATGTACCAATACCGGTAAATACTTCAGCCCTCAAATCTTTCGTATATTGGTTTGGATCCAGATAGCTTTTAAAGTGTCCCCGATTGATAGTTTAGTCCCGCGTGACTTTGGAGGACCCTAGCTAAGAAGCAGGAGATATGTGCACGTCTAATAGCCCACACATATAAAAGGCCATGGATGAACTTGATTTTGGTCCCCTTCTCTCTAGTCCCATATTATTCCAGGATTAATGCCATTATCGAGTAGAAGCGAACCTCTTACTTCTAGTACAAATATTTTTTTATAAGCCACGCATCCAAAAATAAAGCCAGGGGATTTCGTTAACGTACATGCGGGAAACAAGTTTCACACCATTAACCATGAAAACAGCCGTGCAACTTACCCTCGTTAAATATTATATACAAATGTCGTAAGGTTTTTCCGACGGTACCTTTATCAGAATTTAAACACATACTTCACTACTTTTTCAGAAAAAGGTCTAGGTGATTCAGTCCTTGCTTGTTCCCAACAGTATCTCTGTGAGGTAGGGTAATGCTTACACTGTCCATTTATAGCCAAAGATACATTTAATATTGAACTTGTTATCTGACGAACCTAAAATTTTTTAAATTGTTCACTAATTTGGCATTGATCCATTTATGCAAGACTCAACCTTGGGGTATCTAACAACCTTGTCGTTGTTTCCTCCTGTGCCTCGTCCCCCAACGTCGTTTTTAACCCTAAAAGGGGTGCCTCGCTTTTACCGAGGTCCCCTTTGGTATTTAAAGAATTCTTCTCCTCCTACCTAAAGTAACTCCCGCCTCCATATGAAAACTCTGCTCAAATACTAACCATTATTAGCTTATTGAACGTCTAGGGGTACCTTTAAACCCCTAATTATGATGATAATGCTAGTCTCCTTAACGTAATTAACGGCGACCTGGCTGGGGCATCGTAATTGTCAAGACACAAATACAATACTGTAGTTCCATTATAATATATAACCAAGCTTTAAGTTTCAATTTTAATATAATCCAATGAAATCTTTTTAGGGACCCTGATCAAAAATAGACTGCACTTCCTCAAAGTGCAGGTAGCCGTTTAGGCATTAGCAAATTTTCCTCAACTGCTGTACGATTTGATTTGGGGTTGTTTCAGACCCCAAGTGGTCACAAAACTTTCAGATTCGACTACCGAGGTTGACTGGGCTAGTTAAGACGTCATCGACCCTTAACTACTACCTGATCCCCCGAAAGATATTTATCATCCCTCTTAAAGCCAGGAACTGTTCCCAATATTTGTTTTGAAAAGGAGTATACCTTCTCTTTTAAGCCGTGCAAATTATATTTTATACTACCTTGTGCACCACTTTTTATTAATAACCTTTAGTATTGTAGTACTTAAGTGAGAATTTCAAAACGTACGATATGTAGCATGTGTTCAAAGGCACTTTGAGACAGCATTCAATTCAGAGGCATTTTTACCTAACTCATACCCTTATTTTTGATTTAATTTTTTCAATTCATTGAAACAACTCTTTTTTATATAAATGAAATGTTAATTACAGCCTATATTTCTAGGAATTTCAATGATAAGGACAGTGGATAAACTAATATAATGTTCTATTTATAATACTAATACTTTAATAAAAACATTCCCTCCTTTGTTCGCCTTATACCAATTACTAAGTCTTACCTCTGTGAGCTTAGACCTTTAATAAATAAAGTTTAAAACTATCATTAAGCGGCCCATATAGAAGGCACCTTGGTTAGCCCCTGCATAATATTTGCGAGTAACAAACCTCAGCAACAGCTATCGCAGCTATGATGCACAAGACTTTAATTATTCTACCACTATTTTAAAATTTTTATTACATTCCTTATAAGGACTAAACATTTTATTTGTTATATAATTTCCTTACTTACCCTTTTACTTCAATCTCAACATATATGAACTATAGTTTAGCCAAACCCTTGCTTCTGGGGTATTCATTTTACACGCCATAAAAAAAAGTACAGCCAAATAATTTTAATGTGTATCCATTAGAGAAATTAAATTTAAGATTGTATTATAAAAGTTAATTTTATTTTTTATTTTTATCTACTTAAGAATCTTGTTTTTCCATAAATTACTTACCATTTACAAGGTTTAACAATTCTTTAATGTTCTAGCGTTTTTTTACTAAATCAATCCCCCCACCACCACATATCTCGCTGTTCAGCGGCCAGAAGCCTTTTACTGTTAAACTCATTATACCAATAACAGGTAGGTGAACACTTGTATCCATAGTTAAAATTACATTCTTCTTTCTTCTTACAGTATGAAGTATTGGTCACCCAAAGTTATTACAAATAATTTTGTTTTTGGTATTCTAGCGTTGTATTCTCTGCGTTACTTTTCTTCTTCTAACCTTTCCATAAATTTTATTTTTCATCATCCTTAAAGATTTGAATTAGTCCTCCGGATTAAAGTAATCATATTCAACCTCTCCCTTATCAGGATTATTACCTCTATTACCCCACCTCATTAATAACAAGTTTATTAGGAGAGACGGATTACCGTTTAAATTAAATGTGAATCAGTCCCATTTTATATTTAAGTTATCTATTGTCATCGTTGTAGGGGTTATTCACTAATTAATACAATAAACGTCAAGTCTTACCAACTTAATTCGAGAATGTTATTCCAATATTACAACTGAAAAAACTTTTCATCTTTTTAAACACCGCTATAAAATATTATCTAAAATAAATAATATGGAATTAATACATATAATTATAAATCATTAACTAACTAAACCAAATAACACAAGCCCTATTAATTTCAAGCCGAAAATCTGTATAAGAAGCCTAGTAGCACTAAGAAATCTAAAAATAAAACTCAAATTTTTTAAATACTTTTTTAAAATTTTACGATAAATTAGAAAAATAAGCTTAAAAAAATTCATATCTCTTAGTCATTATACAATAACCT
>JACYFI010001082.1:0-12071 GCA_020975735.1 Ophiocordyceps xuefengensis | reverse complement strand
GAAAAAAAGAAGCCTAATTTAAAAAAAAATAATATTTAAAAATTAAATAAAAAGGTTTTATATCAAAAATTTTATAAAAACTTTATTTTATTTTTAATATAAAGAAAAAATGTTGCTTGTCACTCAAATAATGAAGCCTTCAGGCTGCGAAGGAGCAGTAGTGTATACAAAATATTTCCATATATTTTAGTCTTAAAAACAAGAATATACTTATGAATTACGTTTTTCTCTGATCTCGCAATACCGAAGGAAAAACTTTCTAAATTATAAATATAAAATATTTTTAATCAACTTTTATAAATTCCGATAATATTTTTTTGTAAAATATGAAGATTATCTACTTTAGTAAATACGAAATCCTATTTGAAACATGTTAAAGAAAATATGACTTAATGTATTTCCTTTAATAAGTATAAATTTTTAATAAACAAATATTTTTTAGCCTATTTTAAGCTAGATATTTAAATAAAATAATAAAGAATAGAAAAAATAGAATATAATATAAAATTTGAAAATCTATTGCATATACATACAGAATCTTTTGACTATGCTATTGCATTTAAAATTAAAAAGAAAAAAAAAAATTGTTCTATTGTGAGAAATATGTTTTATGTAATTATTAAATAGAGCTTTATAACCCTGTTAATACCTATAAAACTAAGCGTTAAGCCATAAGGGGTACAGCGAAGAGCAGGAGATAGGAAGTACACACTCCAGACTCAAAACCATAATTTATTTTCTGTTAAGTGCCCAGCCGCACAAATATAAAAATTCTTAAATTAATTTGCATATTTTAAATAGATACCTGCTGGCTGCCCTTGTGGTATTGCATATCACTTATCCTTAGATAAGGAATAAGATTTGTGGCGTGGCTGACAAGCATAATTTTTTTTTCTGGGCTTCTATCTGACCAAGGGTTAAACAATATTAAACTGCACGAGCAAAAAAATATATTAGGGTGATTGGTTCTTAGTACTAAGCTAATTCAAATACAATGATATTAATTCTATATGCTTATAAAATATGACGAGGATTAAAATTAGAATTAAAGGTAAGATTCACCTAGAACGTTATAGACAGATTGGCTCTGTAAATTTCATAAAAATGAAAAGGAGGATTGAAGAATGTAGTGATATCTCATTTCGAAAGGTTTTAGTTCAGTTTTATTAAAGAGGAAATTCTAATTCAAAATTGTCCTCCTATTCAGTATATAACTCAAAAACGGACGTGTAGTTTGGAGCTTTTACTTGAAAAGGTTAGGATTTTTTCAGTGGGAAATCTCTAAAGTAACAATGGCTTCTTCACAAATAACACAGGTCCCACACTTGAGCTTTTTGAACACTAATTACTGGTTATAAGTGAATGCGATTGGATGATTTTTGTCATAAGAAAAAAAAGAATAAAAAGCTTTTAGCTGGAGAATCTTTCAATCACAAGCCCTTGCTGCGCTTGCGCGTCTGGTGCACACATAAAAAGATAAAAGTTATAATTAGAAAAAAATCTAAAATTATAGAAAGCATTGAAAATGTAGGAGTTCTTAGGTAATGAAATGATAAGGGTCAAGTTTGAAATCAACCTTTCTTAGCATTTACGTGTAGTATAGATCATTTCGATAAGACCCTATTAAGAGGCCGCCCCAAAAATGAGGGAGACTATGGAATTTTTGTGCCGCAAGCTAAAGCTTATCTATATTGAAAATAAAGAACATGTAAAACTGTTAAGGGATAGACCAATTAGAAGTATTAAGGCCAAATAAATTGAGGTCTCTAACAAACGAACTAAAGGAGCTTTCCCTGATTAAAGTTCTTAGGATTAGACCGCTAAATAATAAAATAAAGAAATACCAGATTCTCACAAGGTGATTAGATGGCTCTTTAACTTCTTCGATGTTTTTTTGTGCCTTATTTTCTATGCCTGCAAGGCGTGGCTTAAGTAAAAATATGCTAAGGATATTTAATCGAAATCAAACTGGGGTATACAATGAAATTATGTTTTTTCGCATACTCAAGACACAGTCCGAAGATAGGACTTCTAATGGATAAAGTTTAAGTATTTCTATCAAAGATTGTGGGAATAATTCTTAAGGAAATAAACAAGAAGTCCGAATTTTCATGGTTAGATTTTTGGTTTGTACAAAATTTCCGACATTAATGAGAAAGTTTTCCGTTTTGTTCACACCATAAGCATAATAGGTATAAAATCACAGGATTTTTTGGAAAGATGATGGTGAAAGTTGCTAATTAATTGAGATAAAAAGATTTTAATAATCAGGATTACTTTAGATGAGCCTCCGGCTTATAAAATTAATTAGTGGGGGATACTTCGTAGAGTTGCCAATAAATTAGAGGGATGAATTTAACTAATTATATTTATCGAATAATAGTATACGGATTAGAAAGTGGAGCCTAAGTAGTTAGTATTAATATTAAAAGGAAAATTTAAAAATATAAAATAAAAGTGAAGACCTAGTCTGATCCATTTGGTGAAGAAAATGAATACAAAAAATGATAACATATAGAAACTGGCGAATTTGGCGCTAGAGTGTACAAATGAGTCGCTGGTTTGTGTCACCTCGGATGTCGGGCTTTACTTATCCTCATGGACCGCAGGAATATTAGGGTGCGACTGTTCGTCGATTAAAAAAGTTAGCGATAGCTGGTTTAAATAGCGTCCGTGAGACAGTTGGTTTCATCTTCTTGAGGGAATAGATACAATATCGAACTACTTTTGTACGTCAAGGAAACAGAAGAGTTTTACTATCACATACGGGTTAAAATAGGTTACTAAACCTTAGGTTTTGCCTGTTGTTTTGGTGCCTAAAAATATTAAATTTAATATGCTTTTGTATTATATATCTGTGAATGTTATTATACATAAGGGATGTTTCTTTTAGCTAAGACAATGTGTAGCCTAAGCAACGGCACAGGCAACGCTAAAGTTATTTAAAGAAAGTCTGAAAGCATATAGGCAGGAAACTTATCTTTAAGACTATTTCAAAATATACTAATATACTATTACGAAATTTATAGGCTTTTATCCGTGTACGATTGAGATTTTTAAAGAATAAAGCACTAATTTTAAAATTCACTATTTATAAATATATTATGCCGTGGTTAGCAATTTAAAAACTGAAATGAAATTTTTTTGTAAATTCCATGGAAGCAGTGCAATACTTGCACCGGGCTTAACCAATATTAGGTATAACTTTAGCCTATCTTTGATTAATTTGTATTTGCAAAGCTGCCTTTACCTTTAGGCTATATTTTCTGTATTAAATCCACGGGCAAGCTCAAGCTGGTTAATTGTTTTTGCAAGGTATTACCATGTCATTTATTTTTACCTGCTTTTAACCCTTACAGGTCAACAGCCACTTATCTCGAAAAGGATAGGGTGCATAAGTCAAATATGCAATGTTTCACCTTTAAGAAAAATATGCCTACCTTTTGTTGTGGCAGGCTTAAGCTCCGCGAATTATTCTACTGACTCTTAAGAATAAGTTATGGTTTGCATATTTTTTCTCGCTTCTTTAGAAGCGTAGCTTCGCTTTATCACCCTGATCTTTGTCGAGATAAATAGTAGCAAAATTACATAGAAACAACACAATTAAACTAAAAAGCTAAAGCCTTCACACTTTAAAGCTACAAGAACACACCTAGTGAGCTTTTCCTTCTATAATAAATCTAATCGATACACAAAAACAAAATAGAATAAAGGTATAGTGAGGGGAAGAGCCAGCCAAGAATCAGGCGATAGGACAAATTCTGAGCCCTGCTGTTGTTAGCCATCATTGAAAATATATAAGATTAGGTAGTCAGCAGGTTACGTATGCTACCTTTCCATCCACCACCGCGGGTTCGAATTCCTGTCTATCTGAACTGTGGTTTGATGTAACAGTAAACAATATCCGGCCCATGTCCGGGGTATATAGGTGCGAGACCTAAGCCCGCGTATAGCGCGTTATATTTAATCCGGGAAAGCTTAGCTGCTCGCAGAATAATTAGACTCTTTAATCGACCAAGACTTTAAGTACAATGAGTCGTTAATTCAAAAATTAAGATTCGCTAATGTAACATAGGGTATATTTATTTAGAGCTCGTGAACTTTTGCAGCCTTAAATCATTGTACACGAAATTTGGAACGGCCTCGGCCCAACTTTTAATAATTGAATATAACTCAATACTGGATTTACTTTGAATGATTAAGAGGTTTACTTGCCGATGCAAAAAGCACTAGTTTTTTTGATAGGTTAAAACAAAGGGAGAATACTTTCGGCTTTATATTTTTATTAAGGGCTGTGTTGGTAAACAGATCATACCATGCACACATAAGAGGATATATCTGTAAAGGATTTGTTTATGCGCAGCTATGATTATATACTCAGGTAATTATTAATAAGTCTTCTGTTAATTTCTATACATATATTAAAAATAGGCCCTGCTTCGCGCTTTCGCGGGCCTGAGTGCTTGGCCCGATTTACAGAGTCCTGTTAAAAGCACCCTTACCAAAAGCACCCGTATTTGCTACGCAGGGGATCAGCTAAGAAACACCAAAAGGAGATGAAATTATTATTTATTATTCAAAATGTTTGTGCAGCTTTACTTTTTCTATCTTGGAAAGGCCTAAGCTTAGAAAAATCTGTAAGGGAATATCCTTTATGACAAAACCATTTAATTTTTAGTAATTTTTTGTGGGCATACCTTCGTCAGACACACCAAGAAATAATAGAAGTATGATTGTTCCATATAGCCCGCCATATAAAGTTAATTGTGACTTGTATAATAAACTTTGAAATTTTTAGACTTCAGAAAGGTAGCATTAAAGTTATAACTTTTTAAGATAATATGAATTAATATAAAGAGTTCTTGTTGTATTTTTGGTTGCTTTTTAGCTTAGGCTAGTGCGAAGGGCAAAAAATGGCACTAAGCACGCTGATAAAGCACAAAAAGGTTAAAACCTTAATTGGTAAACATACTGCTCATAACAGTCAAAAAATAAGTTTTCGATTCCACTTTAGCCCTAGCCCTGTATGGTGGAATTTTGAATTGAATAAGTGGTTTAATTCTAAGGTGCTTAAAATGGTAGACAGAGGTTGCTTACACCAACCCTGGGGTAGTAACCCATGATTGTTTACAAGTCCATCGTCCTTAGTACACATTTATGTACTAATTTTTAGGTTCTTGCCGATATTTTTTGCTAGCCAAGCCTCTAAGGCACATACATAAAAATAAGCACGAAAAGATGAAAGCGCAAGCTACTTGAGTTTTAAATCCATTATTCTGGGATAGCTAAAATAAAATAATAAAGATTTAAGTATAGGTGTGTGGTTTGACTAAATATGTAAAGATCTTCCTTTTATTTATTCCTGAAGGGATTAACTTTAATATTATTTACAATCAGGTGGATTAACTACGCTTCCTAAATTAAAAATTTTTTAATGCTATGCATATTATCCTTAACAAGACAATATAAAGGCGCAGCCAATAATGGTTAAATCTTTAGCGATAATGGGAAAAATCTTAATCCCTGAAGATAATAAACGGACTGTTTCTTCAGAGGCATCACAATTATCTTGGGTGTGCAATTTATTCTCATATCTCCCCTATGTTTGTGCTATTTGCTGCAAAAAAAAGTAGCTCCCGACATAAGGGTAGTGTCTATTATGTAAACTAGAATTATATACAGATATTAAGGTTTGTAATTAGATGAGAAGTCTTTGTGTTTTTAACACCTGATTTCAAATTCCTGTATTCTCTTAATTAAGGCCGTGAAGCTCACTTGGCCGACGCAGTAGCACTGTAATTTGGCATTTTTGTTGTAAAAGTTCCAAGTTCCTTACCGTGGCAGTTAGAAGGGACTTTAGTTAATGGTGAAGTAAATAGACTTTTTTAAATCAATTCGAAGTAGATTCATTCCCTTGCAACGTCCTAAAATAACTCCAATAATATTTTGGGCTAACTGAGCTCTAAATATTTTTAGCCGCGGCCATCCCTTTAGATCTTATAGTAATATAACAAGAAAGTTATGCATAGTAAGACAAACGATTAGCTAAATGCCGGTTGATATGTGAGATGTTTGGGAATCTCCCCTACTTTTCCAATTAGAAAGATATTTGCTTTTTATTCAATTGTAATTATATATCTTGATATGAAAATTTTTAATCTTTTATTAGCTTGCGATGCGGGCTCTTCTTTAAGGAACGAGGCACGGCGTAAAAAATCGAAACCACCTGCAGATATTTTTTGCACTTATAAATTTAGTAGGGTTTTATTGTTGTATATCTTTCTAGGAGGCATAACTTCCGTAATTTTTTCTATGGTGCTGACGAATAATGGCCGACAAAAAGTAAAGTACGCCAAAAAAGTAAAGAATGGCCCATTTCAATAGCTTACGTGTTTGTTTTTAAGGCAAGCTAATGTAAAGAGGAGAAAAAACTCGCTAGAAAAATATTAAGAAGTAAATTACTACTTTTAGGGGGGGTAGTTTAAATTTGGCAAAACCCGAAATCTTGACATTTTTTGACTGTTGTCAGGTTCGATTCCTTACATCTGCCATAGTATAAAATTAATAAATATTGCTGTTATGTATGGTACACCAAAACCCAACAGGCTTTAATTATGTACTTGCAAAATGTATAATTAGGCTGCAAAGCAGAGCTCTATAATTAAATAATATATTCTTAGCTTATGAGTGGAGCTCGGTGAAACAGTTAACCTTTGCCAATAAGACTACACTTAAAATTAATGTAAAAAATAAATATATAAACAAAAGAGGTTTTTATTTATATATTGTTAATTACATCAAGTATTCCTGTGTATAATTGTTAAATTTTTTTAAATGGATTAAGGTTTAAATATTTTGTTTAATAGAATTTATAATTAGTTTAATAAAATGAATAGCTTTTTAAGCCAAAGGGCCTTGTAAGCCAACCAGGTAGAAGGTAATGAGTAGACTTTACTGGTTTCCACCAGCCAATGTGTAGTCTCCAAATCTTGGACTACCGTACTTCCAATACCTTGTTTTGTTAAAATTAAGGAAAGACATAATATAAGAAAATTATTACAATGTTAACATAGGTAATAGCTTTTGGATAAGGGAATTTCAGTTTTTTACGGCTGAGTGTATGTACGGCTACTTTTATCATATTAAATAAACTTATGATGACACTAAGAGGAAACTTCTAAATTTAGGCACAGCTACTAATAATCAGATAATCTAATTTTTTTTAATATTACTATGGAATAAATAATTTAAATAACCCCCACAACTTAACACATTTGCTACAAGAGGAGCAAAGCTGCGTAAATAATACAGTACAAATTGAACTTATGGTGAGTAGCTAGTTCTCGTCTACATGAAACTTAGATACGTTTTAACTATTAGTTCATTCTATATTTCGAACATGATTCATTGAAATATCCCAATGGAAATATGAAAACCTTGAAGTAACATAATGTAGATATTTGGGTGGTGTGTTTGTCAAAGAAATTGGTTATCGAGAGATTAACAAAGTGACTTCTCAAAAGACCCCATAATTAAAGACTTCTTTTGGAAATCTAAGGAAAAGGTAATGTTCCCACAATTAAACATTTTGTTTACATGATCCAAAGATACTAATGAAGTCCAGTAAGAGGGAAAGAAAGCCTAACACACATGGTAAGCCCTTATGATTTTAGACTTGTCTTGCTACCTATGGATCCTATTTTTGAATATGGAATTTTGTAAAGTTTAATAAATACAAACTCTTTATGAGTAAGATTATATTACCATTAAACCGTAAGCATTTTATTATTACATATAGATATGCTAAGATTAGGGAGGACCAGATTGTTAGGTATAATTGAATTAAATATCGTGTTGGTTCAAGTCCAATTACTATAAACAGAGAATTGTTTCTTTTTATACGTTAAGTTTATCAAAAATCTTAAATGGAAGAGCCTGATATTCATTCTTGTTACAAGAATAATAAAAGCGACACACAATAAAGTTTTGTATGACTAATGTAAGCTTGCCTGGATATATAATTGAATATATGGACTTAGCAGGGTTTTACAGTGGCAGATGGTTGTTTACTTTTTTTTTGTGTTGTCTAAACTATCTTATGAAAAAACACGAAGCGCCGCGCAGGGCACCCAATAAAGTTGTGTTACAGGTTTTTATAATTGACATAAGAATTGTTATTAACTCAACCACTCAAAGATGATGACGTTTAAACGAGATAAAATATTAACCCTTTAAAAATCTGGTTTGGATCCTCTTCAGAAAGCAGTAGTTTTAGCTTTATCTGGCCTATGAAAGATTATTAGAAATTCCCTTATTCCTTTGTTTTTAAAAAATTTCTATAAAGGATGCATACTTTCGTCCAGCAAGACTTTTTTGTTTTGTAAAGTTGTTATTTAGTTAAAAACTCATCTCTTTTTTGTTGCATATTTCTAATTGTTTTCTGCGTCTGACGAAGTATGCCGCACAAAAAAACAGCATAAAGCGGACATATGTTATAAAGTTTGTTTTTAAATAGGTCATAGCATAGGCGTTGCGCTTTGCGCACACACTAACATTCTTTATAGTTTCGCTTTAGGAAAGGTCAATTATAAAAAATAATAGTCTCGCTTGTCTTAATTAGGTAAGAAATAAATTTTTTGAGTTTGTAGGGTGTGGTTGCGAATCAACCTGGGAAGAAAATTTTTGGTGGCCTATGCAGAGCTACGCCTATCTAAGAATACCTAGGTTGTTCTAGACAGCCTTTTCCTGTAAAAATCAGTAGATGTTTGTTCATTAATGCACCTTTAAATAAAAAGGCCTAGGTCTTTAATTTAAGATATAATGTAATAAAAATGATGGGGGCCTTCGCCCCGATAAAGTTAAACTACTAGTTGTCTACTAATTAAACGTTGAAAAGTAAATCTAAAAATTATTTATATAAAAGAGACAAATTCTTGCAGGGCGGCAGCCCTTGCAAAATAAGGGAAGAATATTTATATTAAATATATGGCTAGCTTGCTATACCAAAAGGATTGGTCAAGTAAGGCTTCGGCCTATATATATAAATACTAGAGATGCTAAATCACATTTTGGTCTTAAAACATGATCAACCTGAAACCTTTATAAAATTTAAAGATCGAAAATTCAGCACCAGAAGCGTTTAATAAATCTACAAAAAAGCTAAAGGTAAAGTGCCTTCATTCACTATGGCCGGAGCATATGCTGAGAAGTAAAAATAAACCTATTTTTAGCAACAGGCTTTGTAACAGTTATAAGTAAATAAGAATAATAAAAACGATAGCCCCTAAAATGCACGAGAGTAAGAATGTTGAACACTCTTAGTTTAATATTTGGTAAAGAATAAAAATATATTATTTTAAGAGACTTGGCCTACATTTTTTTCTTTGCTGGCTGGGTTCCTAGTAGGCGTTTATTTTTCCTAGCTTCTTGAGGGCGTACTTAGCTTAGTCCAACCCTGATTGCTCTTCTTTGAACATGCCACAAAAAATTATTAAGGAATAAAGTATTAATTATACTATAATTATTTTTAGTAAATTAATAACAAATATGGAATTAGTAGGGTGTTGAGATAATATAAGTTTTATTGTAAAGGGTAAAATGTCGCTCAACGGAGGGGCAACTACTTGTGGGTGTTAGTTGGCTCCTGCGCTATCGAATCAGGTTTTCCCTTATGTTTACTCTTATAACTATTAAATATTAAAATATGAGATAGTCAATTAAAATTATCAATTTAAACCAAAATTAAGTTACTGGATTCGTTCTGTTTTTCATTTTATTAAAAAACACAGGGGTATGGATGGGTATCAAAAGGTTGTTTTTTTATTGATAGGGATTAGTAAAGCGAGATTCACCCTATTGTAGATGAAAAGTTTTTAAAGCATTCGTTTTGTCAGTTAATGCAAGAGATCAAGATTGCTTTCACGAGTAAATCGTTTCTTTAATGTAGGTTAATTATTAATACTAAGATGTATTTTACCAACAAAAGTCAATACACGTAAAGATTACATTAAGGTTGTTGGTTGGCGTTAACATTAATGCACACATTTTAGTTTCCCTTTGATGGAGAAAAACAAATCCATTTTCTTGCTGCTATACCTGCTGGCTGGCTTAGCTGGTGGCTGAGGCGAAGCAGCAGTAGCATGTTCTTTTTTTCTTGCGGTATCCCCCTGTCAGGGTTAAAACAACAAATGAAAGGTGTGAATTAAAAATATCCATCGAGCTTAGCTGTCTAGGGCTTGCTAGCCTAAAACTTCTTTAAAATAAAGGCTTTAACCTAAAAATATTTCCCTTGTTTATCTCCATTAAAAAGACCTTAAAGTTTCCTATATCCGACTGTAAAAGGATACAAGCTCGCTGTAGTTTCAGTTTACCCTTTCACACCACCAGGGAGATGATGCAAAGTAAGGTTTGCTTTTGTTAGTAGATATACATAAGAAAGCAAGGAATTTAAAAAATAGTGGTAGGGATAAACTATCAAGAGAATAAACTACCTTAAAGGGTGTGTATTTTTACAAACTCATTATATGTGGTTTGGGGATCTAGGGCCTTTATTCCAATGTTTTAACATGAATTAATATGCAAAAGCTATATATAAAAATCAAAATTTATTATTAAGGATACGCCCATTTTTTGCTTTGCAAGCAAAAGCTAACCTTAGCATATAAAGATGGAAAATATGCTAAAACGCTCGTTATATTACCCGATTACTATATTTTGTTCTTCAGCAACCGTGTCAAAAAAAAATATAATTTTTTTTATGTATGACTATTCAAGAAAGAGCCCTACGTTTTACAAGCTTGGGGTAGTTTAAAGGGTAACCGCTCAATCTCATACCGTTGGTAATTTTAAGAGTTCGATTCTCTCCTCAGGCTTTAACCGTTGATCTGTATATTAGGTGATATAATATAACTTTTTATAGAGACCGCAATTTACAAAGGCCTTACTTTACACCATAGAGCCTGATCGGTTGAAATATCATGACAAATAATAATATAGGTATGTCATCTAATATCTTAAGATGAAATTAAGGTAGCTTACTTCTAATTGATTGTTTTCGGTTCCTTTTTTAGCAGGCACTCCTTCAATTTCAGTTTTGTGGAATCGTTATCCTGATTATCTTAATTCAGGGTTTTTCAATCTTCAAGGTTTAACCATTATTTTTTTGAACTTGATAATATATATCTGATCTTATGATTCTTTGTTTTCGTAAGCTCCGTTAATTAAGACGTGATATTATCTATTTTTAATTAATGACATAGCTAGTAATTATTTTTTAATTTATGTATCTTCAATTGAGTGTATCCTCTTTCCTGTAAATTATAAAAGGTGTAGGTATTACAATCTCCGGCGTTTTATTATTATTATAAACAATTCACAAAAATAATTTCATATATTATATTATTTTAATAAGTATATTTGAATATTGACCTTTAACTAGTTTTTACCCTAGAAAGGTTCTGCGAGTATCTGAATATTCATCTCCTAAGAAAAACTAGTGATTATTACAAATTGTTTTATAAATACAAAAATATTAATAAAATGGAGAAAACATCTAAAAAAAATAATAGAATACCTCTCTTAATATTTTAATTTGTTAATAACAGGGAATACTTTTATTGATGTCTCCTATTTGATTTAGTTTCTATAAATTTTAGTTCTATTGAATGTTGAAAGTGTATGGCTTATTATAAATTATTAAGTACCATATATAGGAAATTGAAGATTGAATCAACTTACAGGGGGTTAATATTACCTTTTTATTGGTGGATAAGTTCTGCCTTTATAGGGGCCGCCCGTTGGTGCTAATTATTATTTTGAGTCTCGACGAACTTAAGTATTAATCCATCGCAAACTCTGGCCAACAGAGTTAGAAGAACGGGAAAAAGCCCGAATTTAACTTAGATTCCTGTCAAGATAGGTGGGGAAGGATGAAATCTTGATAAGTCAGTTAACCCTGAGCGATGCCGTCTATGTGTAAAGGCCTAAACTGTCCCTGAACCCCTTATTTAAGCAGCTATACTTACAAGAGGGTACTATCATCCTAGTCGAAGACAATAGGATATTTGTAATGT
>JACYFI010001080.1:0-15422 GCA_020975735.1 Ophiocordyceps xuefengensis | reverse complement strand
TACGGTAAAAACGAACCTCTGCCACGGCGAGAGCTCGGCTCTTTTTAATATATGGATATGGTGAACCATCTTAGTGAATTGATATTAGAAATATTACTACTATTAAAGAACAGGATATTAAAAGAGAACCAATACTTTCCTAGACTTTTTAAAACCACAAATACTAAGACGGTATCTAGAAAAGGACAATTCTTTTTAGCTATAAACTTACAGAAGGAAACTTTAACTGTTTAGGAGAAGGGCAAGAAGTACTTAATGAAAGGAAGCTAGAAATCAATCTATCTATTGAGCCAACAGGGGGAAGGACAATTCCCAAGAAATTTAGAAGAATAAGAAATATTCTACTAAGCGAAATAGTATAAATCTTTAGAAAAAAACACGCAGTCCAAAGATACTTACATGAGCTATAAGACCTTATAACGGTGTGTAAAAGGTAGATTGTTTATAATTACCTGATACTAAGGATAAAAAGTATCATTTTTTTGAAATTAACAGGCAGCAGCGTAACACATAGGTGTTACTTAACCAGGCAGGTAGTAAAGCTTTAAAAACAGTGGAGAGATTAAATTAAAAAATATTTTTCATATTTAAACAGAAAGTAGTTATTATTTGGCTCAAAGGATAATAAAAGAGGTATGATAATAGGTATCAACTTATTATTTAGGGGAGAAGGATATTTCAGCTTTACCCCAGAGCCTTTGCTATTATATTTGTCTATAAGTACATATAAAAACTTCGGTAAAAAGAGTAGACTTTGTTTCGCGAGATACCTATAATTAGTAGCACATTTAAGGTAAATCTTCTTAAGAGGTATCATAAATTTTTTAATCTCGACCAAGATGTGATAGCGTTTTTTTTTGTACAAATTGGGGGATTCATGAAGATTTTATTCCCAGGAGTATGTAGACCTCGGTATGGCAAAAAAGAATTAATCTGGAAATTATCAGGCCAATAGATATGGAAAAGGTTTGAAGACAGCCTTTTTGTAGAAGTGAACCTTCTGAAGTAATACATCAAATTGCGGGAAACTTCCCTAACAGCAATCATTTGACCAAACGGTAAGAATGAGGGTAATGCATTCTTTATCGCTCGGGTAAATGGACGTCGGGGTAGGTTAAAATCCAATGATGATATAACAATGGATTAATCCGAGCCAAAGCACCTTTTAAGGGTGTCAGTTCAATCGATCTATGTTCGTCTGGCTTTTACTTAATTATAGTTATTTAATTAATTTCGCATAAGATATGGTCAGCCTCATTCGTAAGTTAGAATGCAATGGCAGTTAAAATAATTATTAAATTCTTTCTATAAAATTAAAGTTTTTACCGATTAAATACAATTACTATCCAACAAAAAAAAATTAGAGAATTCTAATTTAAAATCAGAGCATGCTTCCAATGATACTTAAAAAGTTATTGTATGAAAGTCTTGTCACTGCTGCAAGCCAGCCCAGCCAAGAACAAAATATCAATATTATTTAGATAACCAAATTAGAATCAGGATCTATAATGAAATCATATAACGTTACATGGCTACTAGTATGTAGGTAGTGGTTTAAATTTAGCAAAAAGAAAGGTAGGTTTATTTATAAGGGAAAGTGGGCCTTTCGCTCCCTAAAAAAGGAAATCCTAGACCTATTTCATGCTCCTTTCTATTAAAACATGCCATTCTAATTTACTTTACAAATATTAGGTATTGTAAGGCCAGAACAGAACTTATTAAGCAGAGAAACAGCATATTTGTCATATTAGTTAAAACCTGAATACTAATCTTTAAAAAAACCTTATTCTTTTAGTAGGGAGCTCCGCACCCTCAAACATAAGTGATGAAAACATTAGTTAAGTTTAAAATTAAATTCAATTTCGGAAGGAGCATCGAAGAAATATTTATCATCAGTAATTTAGGTAAAGAAGGTTTAGTCACAGAAGTTAAAGTAAATATCTTTGCTACACTAACTAGTAGAAGAAACACTAAATCCCTTTATGCGCGAAGAAGTTTAAGCTTAAATTATTCAGCTAAACCTTGCAGAAGCGCTGAAAGGTAATATCGAAAGAGCTTTTAAATATTCGGAGCCTAACGGAAACATTAGATATTTACTACCTTTAACTAATAGCTGGTGAAGTATTTAGGGGGTTATAAAAAAGACAAGCTGAAGACATATTAGACCGACGTATAGGTTAAGAAACTCTTATCGTCATTTCAGAGTTCAGATTAACATGTTTAATTATTTTAAAATTTAAATAATGTTTTATTAGAATTCCGGGGGAGTTTACGAAAGTAAGCCGTAAATGAACCCTCTCTAGATGGGAAATAGTTCACAAATATTTTATGAACCTAATTTAGGAGGATAAATTATGTTTTTATACCAGATTCGTGTATGTCAATAGGGAGAAACAGCCCAGAACAAGAGTTAAAAGGTTCCTAAATTATGAGTCTTAGTGAATTATGAAGGTTTTATTTAAAAATTCGACAAGGAGATTAGGCTTAGAGCAGCACAATTTTTGACCTCCTTCGTAACATAGCCCCGCTTGTTGAGTAATAGAGTCATCGAAAATTAACGGGAAATCTAAACAATATAACGGAAACCATTTGTACCATAAACGGTTTCTAAGAGATTCTTGAAATAGACACAATTAGCCATCCGAGGCATGATTGTGGTTGAAGACACCCATGACTCACTGTCATAGTTCTGTAATGAAAGATTTTGGGGTAATTTAGTGCTAAATTTAAAACCAATTTAATGAAAAAGTTCTATTAATAAAACATTTAACATTACTTAGTGAATTAATGCTCAACAAGGTATATAGTTTGAATACTAAAAGTTATAATGTATTAGGTGCCAAACAGTTTATAGTATTTACAAAATTATAATGATAATTATGTTTTCCTTATAATGTAGTCATACTCAACCGTTTATAATAGAATTGAGCTAACCAGTTCTAGTAATTAAATTTAATAGAATTTGGTTCAGTTAACAATTATTAATACAGACTTGCTATGTGTGGTAGCCTGTCAGCCCCTTAAAAATGATTTTTTAAGACTCAGTTTAAATATCGTTTTAAATGTATTACAATACAATGCTTAGTTTTAAATGGGTATTAGAATAGTACTTAAATTCTAGGTAGATTAGGGCGTTTGGAGGGTAGCAGAACGTGAGTAAATAAATGGATTTTATTTTTTTTAAATAGAAAATTTAATAAGAAATTTAACTAAGTGAGAACGGTTGACATGGTAACTAAATACAGAAAATTTTACCGCCTTAAGCTTATGGATTATAAGTATAACTACAGGCTCGTAAGTTTATATTTATCTAAAGATTTAAAACGCTGAGAAAAAATCTTTTTACGTTAAGGAACATTTTTAGTATAAAAATTCTTGGAAAATTAAGTTATATATATTGATATCTAATAAAAAAAATATATTGTTTATCTAAGAAGAAATGACAAAACCGTACTTTAGAAATCCTGAAAAAGTAAGCTAGTGAGAAACGAGTGACTATAATGCGCTTAACATCATGAAATGGGGATTTAGAGCTCCCGCATTTCGTGAATAAAAGAACCATACTCCGGGGAACCCTAAAGCCTCCTAATACCAACTTATTGACCTAACAGTTTCCCTTTGGGGTATCAGCTAATCACATATGGTATGGGTAAAGTTAGGAAGCTCTCTAGTAATAGGAATGGGTTATCGCAGTCTAAACAAGTTAGTACGTGAAAATAACCTGCCGTAAAAGAGCAACGAGTAGACATGGTTTTTCAACCTATTATTATAAATATTGTAAAGGTGTACCGGGCCCCCGCAAGGAAAACCGCTTAGGAAATTTGAAATTGTAATTACGAAAAATTTTAGATAATATTATACTTCTCGCAATAGAAAATTATTGTCCCAAATATTGGGTCAATACGAGTTTCGTAATTAAATGGGATAAAATTGAGACATTTACATAATAACATCTTGATGCTATATACATTTATAGTCGGGATTCTATCTTTTTTATCTTTTTATAAAAAAATACAACAGCAGAAGGAATGCTTCCATAATCTATCAATAAAAAAATTCAAAACTTAAAATTAGGTATAACGCGTAAGAAGCTGTTTTGTTCAAATTCTCTACATAAAAAAGGGGATAACACATTCTTTTTAGCGAATAAGGAATATTTAGATGTAGGCAACAGTTAGCCTATGCGTACGTGATTGGCGCAGTAGTTTACGGAAGGCTTCTTCTTATTAATAAGAGCCTCTAGAGATCTATTTTCACACATTCAGAAAGTTATCTTTAATTACAGAGAAGTTGTCAGATTTCAGTGTTTAAACCAAGCTGTGAAGTAAGATAAATAAAGCACGCATCCTTACTACAGAACGGATTTAGCTAAAATTGTCATATTAAAGCTTCCTATGAAGTTCGGTACTATGCCTAAGCAAATTGCCCACCTCTATTTCCTAAATAGAACCCTGTTGAAAGACCTGTAAAAAAGATATTCGCTATATACAATCCATTTGCTGAGAAGTTAGGTTAGAGAAAGGCGAGGAATTGGTTTTTTTGAAAAATATATATAAAAGAAAAGGACCAATTAGGTGGAAGGAGTAAAAACCCTGGTGTTTAAAATCACACACGAGATAAAAGAAATATTGCTCTATTACAAGCTTTACAAAATCGTATTTAAAGCAAGGTAAAAGCGTTTATAAACACTCTCCAACAGTAAAAACAGTTCTAGATTTTTATTACAAAGTCTCTTGAGATAATAACAAACTATGTTTAATTGCCCTTTCTTCGTACTTTATTCCTTTACAGGAGCAAAGAAAAAAGACTTAACTGAAGGCTTCCGCAGCCGCTACAAAAAGTAGCCCGAGTTCATGATCTAAAGTTTATCTTAATGAAGGATGTTTAGTCAAATTCGTCTATAAATCCGGAATGATATTTAAAACCGTTATTTTTTAAATTCAAATTTTAGTAACGCACAATTAGCCAATCACTTCAAAGATAAAATTCTGTTGGGCGCCAGATAATGGAACTACGCAAATTGACTACCGTAACTGCGGAATAAGAAGGCCTCAATTTTCCTCTGGATTATTATCTAAGGAAAAAGGAAGAAAGGCATAAAAATGATGCTGTGTAACGACTGTTTTAATTAAAACACAGCACTTGCTGCAAAGCCTAAAAATCCTAAGTTATAAAGGTGCGGAAATCTGCCCCGGTGCCGGCTTTGGTTAACAAGAGATTACACTTAATATAACCTAATTATTTCAGAGGTCGTACCCGGGAAAACCCCGTTTTAAAGGGCGCCTCAACTGAGGTTCCTAAGTAGGCAATGCCTTGCCGGAGTTAAAAAGCGGTCTTGGCATGAATGGTGCTAACGAGTACAAACCAGCTGTCTCCTAGATTGGCTTTCAGTGAAAATTGGGGAATTAGGGCTGTCGCAGGATACAAGCTAACCTCTAGTAGACGAGGAGGAGACCCTATGCACTTACGTGTCACTAATTTATAAGTAAGTTAGGAGAATTTGTAAGATTTATATAGGTAAATTGACTAATGTGACTATGAGAATCCTTTACTTTATCTTTTCATATGAATGAATTGCTTTACCGGATTATAAAAGAGAGGTTATGGCGTAATTCTGCTTTTACTGGTTCCTTTTTTGCTTCGTGCGGTTTAAACGGCAGCTATGCAATGAAAAAAAAAAACAACAAGATTATTATAGACAAACAATATTAATTTATAATAATAAATTTTCAACCTAATCAGTTACTATTTTCAATGTGGATAATGACCTTTGGTAAGGACTATCGCTAGGAGCTGTTTATTGGGGAACAGACCCTGTATGAGTAAAACAGTTGTGTCTATAAATTTATAAATTAATTTTGTTTGCTATTTTATAGTCTATGTATTTTTAATCCAATAATAATTATTTTATTTATTGGGGGCATGGCAGAGCTTTTTTTTCCCTCAGGCTAACAAATATTATGCAGCCCATTATACACGTAAATATACTTAAAGTTTAAATTAGGTAGGATTTTACTATGTAGATAATTAGAAGATAATGAAAATAATATTCTAAATTTGTTAGCTTGCGCTTTATGCTACGGTCTTATAAAGTATTTTAATTATTTACGAGGCTGAATTTTTTTATTTATGCTTGTTACACCAGCAAAATTCTTGGACAAAAAAGGAATAGTTAGTGTATATTATTATCTAAAAAAGTCTCACGCCTAATCATGCCTACTGTTTGATTATTTCACAAAAGTCTTACAGTGTCTGCGTAAGGCAGGGCATTGTGATCACAAGATGCAATAAGCGATAGATCCTGTTGCGGGGATTATTGTGAAAGGTACGCTAAGGGTTACTGTTTAGTCCTTTAATTTTCTTATGTTTAGTAGGTATTTTTGTTTTGTGCTTTTAATGGTAGGCCCTTCTGTATATTTAATAAAGTTCAGCTAGCCTATCAAACCACGCTAACATATTCTGCTAAAACCTTGATCCTTTGCCTACGATAAAAGCTAGGGTGAAGGGGAATGGTTACATCTGTTTTAATCAGCGGAATGCGTTCGCAGCAAAATAGAAGTATTGAAAGACAAGAAATATGTAAAGACTCTTGCTTTTATTAATTTAATGTCTTAGTTGTAAGGCGAAGCCTACCGCCTAATGAAAACGCAGGAATAAAATTATTATACATATTTGGGGTTAAAATTTCAAGGAATTACTAAAAAATTAGGTTAAACTTGGAAGCGAAAGGTTCTTATTTTTACCCAATATTTGTAAAAATAAACCGTTTCAACGACTATAAGGTGGAGTATTATATAATAACAAAATAAATATCTTTTTAAATACTACCCATAACAATTTTTATTATTAATATATAAAAGGAGAAAAAAAGTAAAATAATTTACTGTGCTTTCTTTTGTGCTGAGGTCATCTTGACATATCCATAACCTCAGAATCAGGTTCGAGATCAGGCTGCCCCTAAAGCTATCTTATAAGGCATAATCTGTTATAAATAAAGAGACCTCCAACCCACCATAGAACAAATCATGAAATAATTTAAACAATAACCTTGAATTAAAATATTCTAAGACAAATTTGCTTTAAGAAAAAAACGGGGAGATATGGAAAAATTAAATATTTTAACCTTTACTGTCTTTCTAAAGATGGAAACAACATTATTATTGTTATAAATAAAAAAATAATTAAAGAAATATACCGGTCTTAAGATAATAATAAATTTAATGAAAAAGTTTAATTAAAAGTTTATTTATAATTTATATTTCAAAAAATCATAAATCTTCGTAGGCCTTAAAAAGTTTACTTAACCTACTTTAAAAAAGAAGACGATAATTTTTTAAGAAGAATTGTGAGTAGAGCGAAATAAATACATTACAACTAATACTAGCAACATAATACGTTTAATATACTGTTAAATAGGAGGAAAGCCTATATTAAAAGAAAAAAATATTTCAAAAAATAAAAAAAAGGTTGTAGATCATAAATAATTTAATAAAGTTATTTTATTTTTTTATATTAAAGTAAAAATTTGCTTGCATTAAATAAGGAAAGCCCAGGGCCTGCGAAGCAGCAGTAAGAATATACAAAATTTTCCAAATAATGTCTGTTACTTAAAAAACAAAGAAAATTATATGAAAATCATTTTCTCTACTGATTCGTCCACAAACCTAAAGAAAATCTTCTCTAATATTAAACAAACATTTTATCAAATTTATAAATTCAAATATATATTTGAAAAAAATAGAAAGTATTATTATTATAAATACTGAAATACAAGTTTTGAATGGATTAAGAAAAATGACTTAATGTAATTCTCTTCCATAAGTATAAATTTAATATAACAAAATAATTTTTACTATTTTAAAGTAAGAATTAATAAAAAAATAATAAAAAAAACTAGAAATAATATAATAAATTTTGGAAACTTTGCATTATAGATTACAGAGCTTTTTACTAATGCTTTTAGCTTAAGAAGTTAAAAAGGAAAGAAAATTTTCTATTGTGAGAATATAGTTTTGCAGTTATTTAAATGAAGCCTTATTTACCTTTGTTAAATTACTATAAAAAAACAGCTTAAGCCCGTAAAGGGGGTACAGCGCAAGTCCGGCAGTAGACTAGAAAAGGCCTACACTCACAAACTCAAAACTATTATTTATTTTTAAGTGCCCCGCACAAAGTAAAAGATGTTAAATATTAATTTCTATTTAATAATACTGCTGCTCCTAGTTGTATACATATCCTCTAACCTTACGGTTAGGATAAAGTTTTGGTGGCGCGTGGCTCTCTAGAATAATTCTCTTTTTCTGGGCCTGTTATCCTGAACCAAAGCTTAACCAATAACTGTCCACGCAGCCAATATATTTTAGGGGTGATGTCTAAATACAAAGCATTTCATTATTACATAATATATAAATCCGATTGGTTATAAAAATCTAGAGGTACTAAATTAGAAACTTAAAGGAGTTAACTAAACGTATAGTGCAGACGCTGAGTATGTCAATTAAAATGAAAAAGGAGGATTGAGAGATTTAAGTTTCACATTAAAAAAAGGTTTAAAGTTTCAAATTGTTATTGTTTAGAAGGGAAATTCTAATTCAAAAATGATTCCTATTCAGTATATCAAACATCAAAATCGCAGTATTGGGACCTTTTTGCTGTAAAAGGTTGGGGATTTCAGTGAGGTAAAATCTTAATATACAATGGGCGTTTTCAACAAATAATTACAGTTCCAACATTGATCTTTGAAACACTATTACTAGGTTTTAGTGATGCGGTTTGGAATGTTTTTCATAGAGAATAAAGATAAAAGCTTTTAGCTGGAATAACTTCAATCACTTAGCTTGCGCGGTCTTGGCCGCTTGGTGGCACCAGCAACAGAAGAGTTGAAGGTTATACTAGAAACACAAAAATAAAATAAACGAGAAAGTAGGGAGTTACTTAGGTAATGAACTGATAATTTAGCAAAGTTTTTGAAAACATCCACCATCGTTTTTAGCATTTAGGTGTAGTAATTAGATCAATTCGATTTCAAACTACCCTTAGTTATGAGGCCGGCAACCAAAAATTAGAGCTATAAAACTTTTGTGCCGCAACAAAGCTTTATCATATATTGAAAAACTTAAAGAGGAACATTTACCGTTAAGGAATAAAATAATTGTAATATTAAGGCCTAATTAAATTGGAGGTCTAAACTAACCAAACCTTAAGTGGGAAGGCTCTCCTGTATACTTCTCGAGGATAGACCCGCTAAGATAAAAATAATAAAGAAATACCTAGACTCAAGGTATTAGCTGGCTCTTACTTTCCTTCGAGTGTTTTTTATGTCTTTTATTTTTCTACTGCCCATTCAAGCTTGGCTAGGAAAATAATGCAAATATTAAAACTCAAAATTAAACTAGGTTCCGCAAGGTCTGTAATTAGTTTTTTTCGGTTACTCAACACAGACGAAGATAAGGGTCTAATGGATATTTTATATCCTTACAAAATTTGTGGATTATCTTAAGGAAAAACTAAGTTCCGCAATTTTCAATGGTTAGAATTTTGTTGTACAAAAATTTTGTCGGAAATTTTAAATGAAAAAGTTCTTCCGTTTTATCAACACCTATAGATAATAGTTAAAATCAACAGGATTTGTGGAAATTGATGTAAAGTTTTCTGTAATTATTGAGGAATAAAAAGCATTTTACGAACTCCAGGGATTATAAAGATGAGCCTCCGGCTATAAATAAAACTGTGAGGCATACTTTCGTTAGAAGATTATGCCCAGAATAGAGGAAGTATAGTTGACTAGATTTATATATTATCCAATATATAGTATATGGATTAAGAAAGGTTGGTGGGCTAATAAGTAGTAATATTCTAAAAGGAAATCTTAAATAAGACAGAATAAAAATGAACAGGACTATCTGAACCATTTTGGAAAGAATATGAAATAGAATATATGATAAACATATAGAACAGGCTATTTGCGCTTAGAGGTAAAAATGAGTGCGCTGGTTTTGGCACCTCATGTGGGATATTACTTATCCTCGTGGGACGGCAGGAAACTTATGTAGTGGGACGAGCTGTTCCGGTCGGATAAAAAGTTACACGGCTGGGTTAAAACCGTAGTGAGAACAGATGGTTTCTATCTTCTAGGAGGGGTAATTAGTAATAAAAATAAAGAACAAATCTTTTTGTTACGTCAAGGGAACAAGAGAGGTTTAACTCTTAAGTGTTAAAATATTGGTAACTAACCATATGTTTTACCTGTTGATTTATGTGCCTAAATATTTTAATATATTATTATGCTTTTTATATATATATCTTCTGATATTATGTTATACATCAAGGGAATTTTTCTTTTTCTAAGACAAGATGGTATAGCATTTAAAGCAGGCGGAACGCTAAGTTATTTACAGAAACTGCTGGAAAGCATATCAAGGCACAAAACTTGATCTTAGAATTATTTCCTAAAATATACCGTAATTACTATTAGCGAAAGTTAATAGGCTTTATCGAGAATTTGAGATTTTATAAAGAATAAAGTACTCTAATTTAATAATTCACTATTTCTTAAAATCATATCTATGCCTGGTTAGCATAAACAGAAATGTAATTGTTTGTAAATCAACTGGAAGAAGTTGCCAACTACTTGCACCGGGCCAAACAGTTGATAGTATAAAGTAGCAATCTTATATTTGTATTTTGAAGCTTTGCTTATCTTTAGTTATTTATTTTTTCTTGTATAAGATCAACGGAAGCTACACATTGTTATTTTTGGCCAAGGTATTCAAGTCATGTTTATTTTTATTCACCTACTTTACCCTTACAGGTCAACAATGCATTCTCGAAGAGATAAGTAGGTGCAGGTCAGAATTAATGCATGTTTCACCTTAAGAAATATGCCTAACCTATTTGTTGTTAGCAGGGTTAAGGCCTTCCAGCGATTTTATTGCTTCTGAATCCTAAAAGAATAAGGGTATGGTTTGCATATTTCTTCCGCCTTCGTAGAAGACGTAGTTACGCTTAAGCGTCACCCCTTGGATCTCTTTTTCGAGATAACGTACAAAAAATACTAGAGACAACACATTAAACCTAAGAAAGCCTTAAAGCAATAACAATTGACAGTACACAACACACCTAGTGAGCCTTATGCTTCTTTATAAATCATCATCCCAAAAAACAAAAATATAAATAAAGGGTATAGTAGTGTAAGAGCCCAGCAAGAAATTAGTAAGACAAATTGTGCAGCCCCTTGTCGGTTGTTAGGCCTCATTAAATAAGAAAAAGAATTAGTAGGTCCCAAGCGGTAACGGACATAGCTCTTTCAATCTCACCACCCGCGCGGGTTCAATCCCCTGTCTAGTCTAACTGTGTTTGACTGTTAACCTAGTAACATATCGGGCTACAATGTCCGGGGTGTATTTTACGGGTGCAATACTATAGACGCGTATAGGCGTTATATCTTTAATCCGTATAAGCATTCTGCTCGTGTAACAAATAATTTGAGATCTTTTATCCAAGGTCTTAAGTACAATCACGTCCTGAATCCATAATTAAGATACCTAAAGTGAACTGAAGTGTTATTACTTTTAGAGACTCTTACTCTTGGCAGCTTAATTATTAAACAAAATTTTGACGGGCCTGGCCCAAAACTTTAATAATTGTAAATTTACAACCCCCAACTCTGGATTTTTCTTTGATGATTTAGGAGGTTTTACTGCGATGCCAAGATTAGTTTTTACGAGTTACAAAAGCTAAAATTTTGACTTAGTATTTTTTAATTAAGGGCTGTGTTGGCTAAAAACATACATACATGCACACTAGAGGTATATATCTGTATTAGTTTATTTATGCGGCGACCTATGACTCATATTAGGTCAGAGTAATTATCTTATAAGTCTTCTGTAATTTCTCTCAATAAATTAAAAAAATAGCGTGTTCGCGGCGTCGCAAGGCCTAGTGCTTGCGCGGATTAATACTATCTGTTAAAAGCACCCCCTTACAAAGCCCAACCCCTGTTATGCTACGCAGGGAGGCAGCATGAGCAAAACACCAAAGAGATAAATTATTTATTATTATTCTAAATTTTTGGTGCAGCTTTATTTTTTCTATGGCTTGAAAGGCCTTTTAGCTAAGGAAAAATTGCAGAAATAATCCTTTTATGACCAAAAAATTTTTATTTTTTTAAACAGTGATATTTTTGTGCCGGCGTACTTCGTCAACCCACGAAGAAAAAGTAGAAGTGTAATGTATGTATACATACACCCCGAGCCTACTAAACAGTTATTGAGTTTATAATAACGTAAATTTTAAACTTCTAGATGGCCTAGCAATTAAAGATTGATAAACTTTAAAAATAATTTTGAAAATATAAAAATAGTTTTTTGGTATTTTTATGGACTTCTATCTTAGCTCGAACGTGGCAAAGGGAAAAAATTCGCTAAGACCCTAAATTAAAGGCCCAACAAAAGGGTTATACGCATATAATTGGAATTAAGGCATACTTGCTCATAACATAAATAATAAAGTCGAGTCACTTTTAGACCCTACCCCCTGTATGCATGGAGTATTGAATTGTGAATATACAAGTTTTAATACAATGCTGAATGGGTAACAGAGGTTTGCGTTAAGAGCCAAACTGGGGTAGATAATCCATGAGTGTTCCAAGCACTCTTTGTCCAGTATTTAGTACTATTTTATAGTACCTTGGGCAAATAATTTTTCCTAGCCCATAGCCTTGTAAGGCATGAAAAATAACACAAAAAATGGAAACCGCAAAGCTCTTGATGTTTTCAATCAGTATTATTCTATATCTAAATAAAATAAATAAGATTTAAATAAATAAGTTGTGTGATATTGGGACTAATATGAAGATCTTCATTAATTTTATATTCTGAAAGATTACTTTAAGTATTATTTACAATCAGTGGCAAAAGCTAACGCTTTTAAATAAAAATTTTGAGAGCTTGCATGATTATTCATTTCCAAGATTTAAAAGTGCGAGCCCACCAATTCGTAAACTCTTTAGCTTAAGGTGAAAAATTATTAATACTGAAGAAATAACGCCTTTTCTTTTGGAGGATGCATACAATTTTTGTTGTCATTATTCCAAATTTCCTATGTGTTTGGTGGCGTTTGTAGAAAAAAAAGAGTAGCTTGCCGACATAAGGCGGGAATAGGAGGTTATTATGTACACCTAAATTATCACTAGTAAATTTAGGTATGTTAATTTTAATGAGATAGGCTTTGCTGTTTGTTTACACCTGATCTCACATTTCCCGTATCTTTAGGTAAGCCCGTGAAGCTCAATTAGGCCCGAGCGAAGCTCCTGAGATTGCTTTTGTTTAGTGTTCAAAGTCTTACCGTGCGCAGTGAAGGACTTTATATAATGGTGAATAATAATTACTTTTAAATAAATTGACAATGTAGGTTGATTCGCTGGCCAGTTCCCTAAAAATAAATCATAAATTTTGCTGTAACCGAGTCTTTCTAAAAATATTTTTAGGCCTCGCATCCCTTTTAGATCTTGAAATAGTAATATAACCAAGAAAGGTCGTATCATACGGGATATAAGACAACATTGGTAGCAATGGCGCTGTTAATTTGGAGTTGGAATTCATGCGCCCCCCTTGTTCAATAGATAGATATTGCGTTCCTATTATCTAATATAGTGTCGTATGTAAAAAGAAAATTTAATCTTTTAGTAGCCTGGTAGCGCTTTCTTTATAGCGAAAGCCACGGGTAAAAATTCAAGAAACCCAAGCCTGCCAAGATTTTAATTTTACACTTATAAACTTAAGTAAGGTTATTTGTTATTCTTTTTGTAGGGAGGGCATACTTCTAATTTTTTTCTTGCGTCTGAGAGTATGCCGCCACAAAAAAGTAAGTCAGCCCCAAAAGAAGTATAATATGCATTTAAAGCTTTACGTGTTGGGTTTCTTTAAGCACAGCCAAGCTAAACAAGGAAAAAAAAATTTTGCTAAGAAAAATTGTGATGTAATAACTAAATAGACTAACTTCTAGGGGCTGTAGATTAAATTGGCAAAACCGTAACTTGCATTTTTGCGTGTTTCAGGTTGATTCCCTGACTTCTATAGATAAAATTAATAAACATAATGGTCATGTATGTATGTGACACAAACAACAGCCTTTAATTTCTGCAAATTATAATTAAGGCTGCAAACGCAGTGGAGCTCCTTATATTAAATAATATATGTACTTCATTTTATAGTGAGCTGTTGGTGAACAACAAGTACACGGCATTTAGCGCAATATGCCTACGCTAATAAGTTAAAATAAAGCATATAAACAAAGAAGGTTGTATATATTACATTTTTTATTACATCCAAGGTATCCCTTAATTATACCATGTTAATTTTTATAGATGGGAAGCTATAGGTTGAATAATGTTTAATAGATATTATTAATCAGTCATAACAATATAGTGAGATTAAAGGCAAAGGGCCTTTTTGTTAGCCACGGGTATAGGGTTAAGGTGACTGTACTGGTTTCCCCCACTCAGGCATGTGTTCAGCTTCAAAATCTGGACTACCGTAGTCCTAATACTTTTTATTTTATAATTAAGAAAATAAATATAAAAATATTATACAATTAATCATAGGTTAAATAGTTTGATAGGATATTACATGTTTTCTTTAGGGGCGGAGTGTATGAACGGCTCTTTATTCTAAATTAAAATAAATGATGATGACCATAATGAGGAAAGACTTCTAATTTTTGAGGGCCCAAACATTAAGTCATTCAGATATTATTTTTGTTAAATTACTTATGCAAATAATAAGTTCAAATAACCACAAATCTAACACATTTAGGCTACAGAGAGCGCAAGCTCTTAAATAAAACAGTATAAACTGAACCATATGGGAGTACTAATTTCTCTGCTTACTGCAGACTGAGATACGTTTAATAGTTTATTTGCTATTATCGTAACTGATTCGATTTGAACATCCAAAACCAATAAGAATTAACAACCTTGTATAAGTGAACATAATATTGAAATGGTGGTGGTTGGTAAAGGCAATGGTTCTAGAGAAATAACAAAGCTGACTTCGAAGACATTAAATAAGATACCCTTTCGTAGATATTTAAGAAAGGTTAAATTTATTCACAGATTAAAACATTTTGTTTACCCAATATATCAAGAATACCGTAATGGTTAAGTACAGTAAAGAGGAAGATGCCTAACCCATGGTAAGCCCTAAGATTTTTAGACTCTCTTGCTTACCTATTGATTCTATTTACTTGAATATCGTAAAGTGTTAAATAATAAAAACTCTCATAAAGTAAAGTTGAATACTCTACACTTAAACCTAAAGCTTAATTTATTACATATAGAATATTGCTGAAACTTAGGAGACAAATTGTTTTAAGGTAACAAATTGATATTAAAATAACGTGTTTGGTTCAAGTCCAATTATCTT
>JACYFI010001079.1:0-12988 GCA_020975735.1 Ophiocordyceps xuefengensis | reverse complement strand
CTTAGGAAAACCTAAACTTAACGCATAACCATATTCCCACTATTAATGTTAGCTTTTGATAGATATAAACTTTATTTAAACTTCTTAATGTTACGATGTTGACCCTTGTTTTCATCAAATTTAAAACTTACCTTTAAAAGAACGTTAAATAGTGGATTGCTTAACGAGTTAATAAGGCGATAGGTTGTCAAAATATTAATTAATTAATATAAATGTTCTCAACCAGATACTCTAAATGAACAGATTCCGCCCCCCTAAAATTTTTTTAATTTTTTACCTACCACCACACAAAAACATTGAATTTGTTTCTAATAAGGGCCATAATTCTGTTTTATATGAAGAACCTATCCCGAATATCTCAGCTTTACTCTACAACCTAACCTTTAGATTTAGAAAATCTAGTAAACACCTTCATAAAAAATGCATCCTTCTCCATCAGTAAACCCACAGTAATAATAATAAGATTGTTATTCTGAAGTTGATTTTAAAAAAAATTGTAGTTTTAGTAGAATATGAATGTTTTGATTATTTCCTTAGAACATAGCCATTAATTTTTATTCTCATTTTTTGTGGAAGCCCTCGTAAATATAGGTTATTAGATTATCTCTTATAGACATTTTTAAAAACCAAAGTTTCCGTTGGCACTTAAGCACATCCCCTACATATTTAGATATATGAGAACGTTCTTGCTCGTGCTTTTTAAAATTATGACCTAGCTGATTTAGATCCGCGATAGCCCCCCATTATCTTTTGGACTAAGCCAGAATCTTTACATGATTATTCCTTACTCCTTCAATTCATTTAATCGGGAGCCACTATCCAAAATCTTTCGAATAAATAGGGCTAGCTATTAAAGCTTTAGGGTTTTCCCCGGAGTTTGGTACCTATCCGCAGTGGATTTTCTTTGGAAAAATAAGCTCAAAAAATGCCAAGGAGAAAATCGAAGCTATTCCAGATCACTCATATAAATCACAGCCTAAATTTTTATCCCTTTTTCAAGCGAGAGTGTGGTTACCTAAATAACGTCGGTAAAAGAAAAAACCACGATACAGAAATACTAAGTGTTACTTAGGTACTAAGTACGGTACCATCTAAAAAAAAAAATATTCTTGCTGTGGCAAGCAGCAGTAGTTCTAGATTTTTGTATTTGGTGAAAAATACACAAAAAATTTCATATTTATTTTGTTTTATTCTAATAATATTTTTAAGGTGCTTCTGGCAATTTACTCTGGTACACACTATGATAGATTATTTGAAGAACGTTACTTCAAGTATTCTCTTCATGAATTTATAACGTTTACCTAAAGTATTTTTATCCTTTATATAAATATCAAATACATTTAAGACGTTACTAGTCATTAAAGCGAAATTTATGTTAAATTATGTAAATATATATTATAAGTTGATTTCTGGTCCGAGATGGGGCATGAATACTCTTTTGACTGGGCTCTTTTGAATAGGTGATTAATTTTTCTACCTTTATCATTCAAGATGACTTGAAAATATTCTGCATTGTGTCATGGACAGATAGACTCTTTTTAAATTTATTCTATTTAATTTGTGGGCATTGGTTTGTTGTGAAACTAATGCCCTTAGAGCTAAAGCCAAGCTGGAAATAAATTATTAATATGAAAATACACATGTGTTACTCTTCCTGAGAATATCGCTTGCTGCAGAATTTTGATAGAAAAATGGTCGTCAGTGACCAAAGAAATCCCGCTAGAAGGCAATTAAAGAGTTCTAAACCTTTTTTATCCAAATTCGAGGCCCCGTAAGCTTGTAGATAGAACAGGGCATTTTAGCCTTGTCGATTTCTAAAGATTATGGTAAGCTATGTAAGGCTATAACTCTTCGGGGTACAAAATTTGTACCTCGAAAATTTAATAATATTTTATGTAACTCCTTACTGCATTAATTTACTATATCTAACAGACCATCATTTTTTCTTCTATTAATTACGATTAAGAAACCTGTGGGCAATTTTTGCATAAATGGGGTTTTATCATTTATTGAGGCATACACTCGCGTAGTTCACAAAAAACTCTTTTTAGCGGATCACTTTATACAATGATCCACTACTTTTTCTATTAGCCGGCAAGGACAATTCCCTAAACTGGGTTAATTGAGAGTCAAAAGTGTTAATTTTCTTAGGTAATATTATATTAAGATCTCTCCATTTCTAACGAGTACTTTAAGATTAAAATTTAAATGAGACATATACTTGCCTAATTTTCATTGGTTACGTTGAAGTTATGTACGGAATAAAATATATTACATAGTTTTTGTCGGGACTATATTCTTTAAGTTAATAGTTGAAATTACTATTAATCCCTTTAACTATAGGTCTCCTGAAGACCACTGAGAAATATTTTATCGCTCTCTCTTGGTTTTCCTGCTGATCGCCCTTAAAAGGAGTTTTGCAGCAATTCGTTAAAATATTATAACATAGGCACACGACAATAATTATCACCTTCTGAGATTGATATCTCTAATTCATTAATGTCTGAATGACAATGCTACTTGGGTATACTAAAGGCTATATAGTAACAATCGACATAACTATTAATTTTAAATAAGATGCAAGAATATGCACAATCTTATTGTTAAAGCAATATAAAGATATGCTGTAAGAATGGGCCAAAGGAAATGGTGAAACTAATTGAAAAGATGATCTTGAAAATTAACCATTCGGAACCAATTATGTTGCACTATATAAATTAACAAAAAATACAACAGTTTTGAGTCTTGAATCTTCTTGTTTAAAAGCCTCTAAGATGAATTCGAACATCTATTAAAAAACGGTTATTAACAGTAACCGCCGCCTTTTAGCCCTTAAGCTATAGACAGCTTTATTGCCCCTTCCAATTAAATAAATTATCATTTAAAACTTTTTGTACTTTTTCGCGTTGCTTAAGGCAAAATTACAAAAGCAGGGGGTTTGTGCTTTTATGCTTATTTTTTTCTATGCCTGCAAAGGCTTAGCTATAAAAATCTATTTTTTCCAGTCTTTTTTGCGAAGTCACGCTTCGGTTAAAGCACACCACCTGAGAAGGATATGGCACGACTGTCTAGATCACCATGAGTTATTAGAGCGATACAAGACTTGGAAATGCGTAAAAGCTCACTATTTTATTTTAAGAATGAATATGGGGGTGCTTCCCAAAGATAGCCCCTACATGGGATAAGATATCCAGGTTATGCTTCGCACTAAAAACAAATAAGATAACTTGCGCTATTTTCCTCAGGCGGAAGCCGCCCCCTGAATCTCCAGTTAAGTATATAGGGTTAACAATAATTACAAAAGTATGTATAAGATCTAAGTAGGCAAGACCTTAATTTATTAATTTTTAAAGCAAGGCTTGCTTATAGCTTGCCTATAGCAAGAAAAAAATACAGCAACGGCAAATTAAAAAAAACAACAGTTTGTTCTTTGTGTTTAACCTGAGTGTAAGTATCTAAATTTGTGGCTTTTTTATTTGGCGTTTGGTTTGGTGTAACATAATACCAGGTATGTCACCTTCCTCTAGACATGCCCTTGCTAATTTTTTTATCTTTGTTTATTAGACGGGGCTCGTTACCTAGCCTTGGGCTCCTCAAAGCACAATTAAGAAAATATTAGAAAACTAAGAAGCGTTAGCATAAAAAAGCTATGCTTAAATCTGGAATTGTAAATTTTTATCATTATTCATTTCTGACGTGAAGCGGAAAAACATAAGGTGATCGAACATCCTAAATCTAAAAGAATACTTTTAGCAAAATGGGTTTACCTTACCTTTAGCAACTTTTCCTTGTTAAAAATTGAGTCTGCTGCCGAAGCGGCACAACGCAAAGGCCAGGAACTCTATTATTTATAAGCTTATTGAGCTCTGCTATATATTGAACCAAAAGGGTTACCTGGGATTATTGCCGGTCAGTCGGAAAAAAAAATTATAATCAGCAGCTTGGTAATCCTATAGGCTTAGATTGTTATTCGTTAGGCTATAACAAATTCAAACCTATTTCCAAAAAGTTCCATTCTATTTGATTGCTGGTGGTTGTGTCTTTTTGCCCTGTATTCCCCCCCCCCCCAAACAGTACCTGCTTTGCAGACCTTGAATGAAAGCGTATCCTATCCTATTACGCTGTCCTGCAAAAGGCTTAAATAATAGCAGCTGGGCCCAGCTACCTAAGAAGGGCTTAATTTTAAGTTATTAATTATATTGAAAAATAGCCCATGGTTAGCACGGCAAGCCACTGGTCTTGAGTTTTTAGAGAGCGTTGACACCCTCATAAAGCTATAAGTCTATGTACCTAAAACAAAGAATACAAGAATTAGGGGACGTCATAAGAGGGGAAAACTTAGAAAAACTTATATGGAACTTTTTAAGATTTATCTTGCCCAAAAATTTTCCATCCTCTACTTATTATTTATACTTTATTCGATTAGATCGGAGTCGAACCCCCGATCTTATTACTCGGTGACAGGATACCCTCTTTACTCAGTTAGGTTATCTAATTCTGTATCATTATGCACAAGGTAGGAGTCAAGAGATCATGAACCTTCATAAGTCAATGCATCGGAGCATACAGCTCAACCTTCTTACCAGATTAAAAGAACCCCTACCCCTTTTTATAAAGAACAATATTAAACTTCGTAGTTTATGGTAAAATTTAATCGCGTGCAACTTCCACTACAGGCAACCCGTATTTCTGGACTTGCTAAAACCATAAGTAGACCGCGCATACGAAGATTATCCCAATAAATTGACAGCTTTGGTGTGTTCGAATAAGATACCATTATCTGCACAAAACCTAACATGTTTTTTTTACTAAATTACTTAAGAAAAGCAAACGTTATTTGCATAAGCTCTTTATATCAGACATGGTGACAGTGTTTGTACCAACTCCGAGGGTGCATTACGTAACATGGTGGTTCACGATACCTATGTAAAATTACTTATTAATGTAGTCTGAATTTCCAAGACTACATTCCTTTAAATATTTTTATCCTATTTTTTGACAATTAAAGTCTTAAATTAACCATTTTTGGCATCTGCTTTGTTCTCATGGCTTATCTAAAATTATCATGATATATATAATTCTAGTACATTTTCAGCACTACCTTATAATACCCTTTTCCGATTCCAATTCCCGCTTTTTATCATTTTAACTTCTTCTAACCCTGAAGGAGATAACATGAACCCTTTAACTTTAACGTTTTCACGCTGCGTTTACATCAATTAAGTAATCGTTGTATTTTATCACCCTACTTACACTCTATGATTAGTCAAAAAAATGAGTATAATTATCATCATAATATTGAGAATTTTCTTACCAAATACACGAATTTTAGTAACCATCCTTCACCTATATACCACACCCGAAATAGTGACAAGGTATACACTTCTTAAGCCCTTCACTCCCTAATTTATTTTTGAGTTATTGGAACTATTAATTGTATCCAAATCCTGATTTGAGACGCAGGAGATTGCCTAATTTTAAACCATAATGAACAACCCTTCACCCGTGTAAACCAGGCATATCATTGTGAGTCGGTATTGATATAGCCTCTGACAACTAAGGGTCTAGAATACTTCCAATTATATTGCGGGGCTAAAGCTCCCTTTAATCATCAGATAAAACCCCTTTATTTACAGAAGAAGCTTTAATTGGATTACAATTTATCAATTCTTCTAATTGTTAAATGTTATTCTTGATTCTGATTAAAACAACCTGGGCTTTTCCTAAATAAAGGAGTCCGCTATTTTAACTAAATTAAAGAAATAGTTATGAAATATGAGGATTAACTCAAAGCCGATAGTTTGAAATCTATGGATGTTATAACTATTCTGAAGAATTACTCTTCACCAATCTTTACTATGGTACCTTTCCCTTAAATATGTTTGAATTACACTTTTAAAAGTTATTTAATATCCTTTTTGTGTAAAACTTAATAACCTAATCTATGCCTTCACAATATGTTCAGAACTACTGATTTTTTTCTCCAAATAAATGGAAAAAGAGATCCCTCTTGATCAAATAAAACCCGTTATAAACCGGGTGTGGTTTAGGTTAGCTTTTCTAAACTAGATCTGCGCGCAATAGTGGATATGACAGCGGCTGATTAAATTTACTATGTTATATTTAAGAAAGGGCTTTATTTCATATTCTTTTCGAAACCCATTAGGAAGACACCGTTGAACTAAATTTTAGTATAAATTACCGTCTACTCGTGTGCTCTTATACAACTACCAGGTTTGTTTATGGCTTGCTGGACATTTTAAGACCTGAATTTGAATTAGATCCCGCGATAACCAAATTATCTACCTTTTTCGATCTCTTCTGAACTTGTACCATACCTGAGTTAATTACTTCAGGCCATCAAAATGACCTTTCCGTAATATGTTTGGTACCATAAGCTTTTAAGGTGGTCCCTCGGAATTTGATAAGTTTATCGCCGTTACCTTGAGCCTAGCTCAAGAAGCAGGAATATCGTGGCGCGTCTAAGCGGCACAATATTAAAGGCCATGAAGTCGACTTGTCTTTTTGTCCCCTTTTTGCGTATCCCCCATATTCCAGGATTCTAAAGGCCCTTATCGTAGTAGCCGAACTCCTTACTCTAATTAAAATATTTTTATATTAGGCCACGCATCCCAGAAAAATAAGTGCCCAAGGGGGTTCGTTAATTTACATGGGAAACTAGATTTCACAAAATTAACCTGAAAACAGCCGTGCAACTCCTTAATATTATTATACAAATTGTGTAAGGACTTTTCGTAAGGGATTATCCGAATCTAAAACAACATACTTCACTACTGTTTGCAGAAACGTTAAGTGGTTTCAGTTCCCTGACGTGGCACCTTAAATCTTGAGGTGGAAATGCCTTACACTTTTCATTATAGAACCAAAATTATTATATTAATTGTTTACTGACGATAAACTAAAGTTATTATATTGTTCATTAATCTATGGCATTCATCATATTTCCTGCAAGGACATTGGGTATCTAATCCCTGTTTGCGTTCTCTCGGTGCCTTTCGTCTCTCAACGTAGTTATTTACCTAAGGGGTGCCTTCGCCTTTACCGAGTCCCTTTGGGTTATTTTCAGGAAGTTTCGCTTTCCTCCTAAAAGTACTCCTCCCTCTCATATACGAACTTCAGTTCACATAATACTACATATATTAACTATAATGGACCGTCTAGGTACCCTTTTAAAACCCATTAAATTAATAAAACTGGTCTGTTCGTATATACCGCGACTATGCGGCACGTAATTAGCCAAGAACACAATAATACATACTGTCATATCAATAAATATACAAAGCTTTCTTATTCAATTTTAATTTAATCCTATAAGATCCCATTTCTTATTTTAGACCTGGACAAAATAGGACTTTGCCAATCTCCCAAGTTGCCAGTTTCACCCGTTAGGGCCATGACCAAAATTCCTCACTGCTGTACTAATTTGCATTGCAGTTTCTTTTTTCAGACCCAAGTTTCGAGTCACCTTTCAGGATTCGACTACCAGAGTGATTGGCGGCCTTAGTTAGAGGTCAATCAACCGTTAATAACTACTATCCGCGAAGATAAGTTTATATCTCTTAAAGCCGACTGTACCCCTTTATTTATTATGGAAGATTTACTTCAGTGCTTTAGGCCGCAAATTATAATCTTTATACCACCCTGTACCCAACTTCTTTCAATTAATATAACTTTAGTAATTGTAGTTACTTAATGTAGAAAAAATTGCAAACGTTAACGATTAGCATCGTGTCCAAGCACGTGACAGCCATTCAAATCAAGGGCCCCACCACCAAAATCTCGAACCCATATTTTGTGTGATAGTAATTTTTTCAGTTCAATATAAAACTTTCTACTTAGAAATGAAGTTTCATTACATTTCACTCTAAGTTTCTAAGAATTTGAAATATAAAGGAGGGTGATTAAATTATATAATGTTACATTTATAAATACTATACTAATAAAAAAACATTCCTTCATTGATTCCGGCCTTATACACATTCTTAAGTCTTACCTCTGGGAGCTAGCTCTATGGAATAAATAACTATTCTATAACCGGCTTCGTAATAGAACTGGGTATAGCATTTGGACTGTATTAATATGCAGCAAACAAACCTCCACGGAACAGGCTATAGCACGCTATTGATGTCAGGACCCACTAATTTTACATATTTCTAAATTTTTTTACTTTTCCTTTTATAAGGATAAATTTTTATTGGTTTATTAAATTTTTCCTTATTATCTTTTCTCAAACTCTCACTTAATATTGACTTAGTTTAGCAAACCTTGCTTCCGGGTAATTTACACGCATAAAGAAAAAAAAAAAATACAGCATATTTTACATGTTATCTTTAGCTTATAGAATTAAGGTTTTAAGAGTGTAATATAAACAGTTAATTATTTATTTATTTGCTTCTCTCTTAAAAGAGATCTTGTATTCAATTAAAGTTACTTTACCATTAAGCCTTAACCACTATCTATTGTAGTTAGCCGTTTTTTATAAAAACTATCCCCATCCGCCAATCTCGTTGTTCAGGGCTCAGAAAATTTTAAAGTTAAACCTCATTTAATCGTAATTAAAGGTAGAGTGTACCCTTGTACTTCTAAATAAAAATATTATGTACTTCTTCTTGATCTAGGCTAAAGCATGGTCACTCAAATTTTTTATCAAATAATTTTTCGTATCTGGTCATATCCTACGTATGAATTTTTTCGCTCTTCTTTCCTCCTAACTTTATAAATTTATTTTCACAATCCTGATATTATTATGCGTTCAAGGATTAAGTATATATTTTGCAATCTCTCCCCTTATCAGGGACTATAACCTCCAATTACCACCTCACCCATAAACCTAGGGGTTTTTTTAAGGTGAAGGATTCGTTTACTATTAAGTAAATCATCTATTTTTCAATATAAATATATTTGTCACTTCTGTAGGGTAGTTCATACCTAATGGACAATAACTAAATCATTTACAACTACATCGAGAAGTTATCACCACAATTTACAAACTAAAACTTTCTTTTTAACATCACCGCTTTTATAATACTTTCTAAAAAATAAATAGTTAAAATAATATTAAACTAAATCATTGATACTTACTAAATACAACCCTAGTTTATTCAAGCACGAAATCTTAATAAGAGCTAGTTGACGCTAAATAATCTACAATAAGTAAAATCAAATTTATAATTACTTTTTAAAATTGTTACATAATTTAGAAATAAGCTAAATAAATTTCTTATTTCTTGTATTATTAAAATAACTGAGTAATCAATCCCCCACACCGAACTCCTATTAACAACATAAATAATGGTGTAGAAAAGAAAGTAAATAAAATAATGATGGATAATATTATTGGGGTTTATTATACATTTTTAAATAATCCCTATGTCTTTTATCCAAAATAAAATAAGGGGAATTCTAAATAAATTTTAAAGAAAAAAACGTCGGAATAGTAACATAAAATATCATTATAGATGTTTATACAAATAAAATATTTTTAGAAACTATAATATTTTAAAAAACCGGACATTTTTCAGAAACAGAGTCTAATTAGCCCATAATGCCTCATCTGTTTTATATCAAAATTCACCTTCCTATGAGCGTGAACTCACTATAAAATAAATAAAATCTAGGTAATTAAAACTAGTACAAGTTATAAAAATTTGTATGAATTTTTTTTAAGGTTCAGGTCAATAAATGGTAAGTCTAAAGTCGTCTTTTAATGGATAAAGAACTTATAAAATACTAGAAAAACTTGACTTGGAAGTTAAGCAATCCTTTATTTCTAAAACCCGCAGGATGAAGCCTATTAATAAACAAGGTAATGGGTTATCAACCTACAATAAAAAAATAATTCCATACCTGAAGTCATTTATAATTTTTAAACAAAACCACTTGAAAGATTCCTCCAATACATGTGATCCTGCTACTATGTTAGCTCCTAATCTAAACCGCAGAGGATACACATCTGCAAGATAACGATTGAATTCAATCTAGGTAACTTATAAAAGGAAAAGACCAAGGGGCAACAGTGCCGGGGGTATCTAGTAACGAAAAGGATTCTAACCATGTTCTTGGAAACCACTAAAATTGTTGCCCCTAATACTATTGTCAACTAAGTGAGCCAAATGTAAGAAAATACCCGTGAATGCAAACTGTAAGGCAACCCATTCCGGATTAATTTATTTATTAATATACAATTACCAAAAGTAAAAAGTAATATGTGAAAAGGGAATAATATTTTCCATTTCGAGCATTTATTTGATTTTCGTAACGGAATATTTGTGTATTGTTTAGCCGTATAGAATAGATTACCTTGAGCTAATAGATCAATTGTTACTTACTAATTATTATAGTAGTTGGGAACAAGACCTTAAGATTAAACTTAATAGAACCCCACCCGATTATTAGTAAAATCCATATTTGTAAAGATAAAAGTAGTTTACCAGCCTAAACTTCATAAAATTTAATATATCTCTTACTTCAAAATTGATTCAAGGACTTATTATTCTGAAAAAAATGAGAAAAACATAAGTAGTATATATACTACCTCTAATAATATAGATCGTTTAATAGTAATTTATTATGTATTGTATACTTTTAAAACGTTATGATTTATATATATTTTAATGAATAAAACCATAGCGATAAACGAAAAAAACGAACTATCTTGGTAGGTATATATTTTATAATATTTATAGAACTAATATATTAACAGCAAAAAGCAAATGACTATTTCATTCAGATGAATTAAAAAGGTGGTTAATTGGGTGCATATTTTAAAAAAAATTGTTATATAATACGGTATTTTATCTTTATAATCGTAAACCAATAGTAGAATGCATATTACTGCTTATAAAAACGCATTTTTTGGTTATATTAATCGTGTTAGTTTTCAACTAAATAGTTTATACTACTAAGAAGGGGGCAAGCTTTGAAGGCCTTATCCTGGCATTGTAACCACCTTTGGCTTTAGTTTACGCAGAGGGGTGCATAAAACATTGCATGGGGATGTAGACAAGATAAGCTAAGGTGGAAGCTACGCAAGCCTAAAATAGGGGATATTTTGCAGGTAAAATCAGTAGTATGCCCATATTCGCTAAGCGGGTGTATGTATGTATGTTACGACCGCCACCGACAAGCAGCAGAAAAAAAAGAAAAAACCATAAGTAATGCTAGATCAAAGCAAAGCACAAAACAATTTCAATTTGTGTATTCCGGACCTAACTAATTTTCTTAAGTGAATTACAACTCTTCGCTCTTGAGTTGAAATAGCTCTCAATTCAAAGAAGTAGCTCTGAATTTTTTTTAGAATTCCTAACTAAATAATTAACATAGAACTTTGGTCTGGGCTGCAAAGAGCAACCCATCTAAAACCAGTAAAACCTACCCATTTATACTTTATTCTTTAGTAAGATTAATGGGCCATAGTCAACCTCAGTTGTTGGAGCAAAAAAGTTATTTTGAGATGTCTGGCAGCACTTAGGTGTAAAAATAAATGTTTGCGGGATCCACATCATTAAAGCTGGCCACCAACGGCCTTCTACGTATCCCAACAGCTCTCGGATCTATATTTTTTTCTTCTTAATATTAACGGAAAAGTTACTTAACAAATCCGATTATTATTCTATCCCCAAGGTATATTATGGTTATAAAATTCATAATGATGTTGGTAAAATAAACTATAATCAAGAGTATGTACTCTAGGTGGTAAGTTATATAAACTCAGGGCTCCAGGGGTATAAATAAAAGGTGTTTGGACCTGTGAGACGGTTAGATGGTTGTGGTAAGAGATGAAAGAGGATTTACCTTGTGGTGCGTGGATAGGTAACCTGTGTGGGTATAAATGGTTCGGGATTAATAGATGTAGGATGATTAACTGAGGTGAATTAGGAATGAATATGATTTCATTGGGTAACTACCTTTTTCTGCATTATGGTTATGGATTCTATAACCCCCAACTTTGTGTATCTTGTGATTTATAAATCCGAGCTTCAAAACCACGCCTGTCTTTGAACATTATTTCCTACTATACAAAATTTAGTACATATGGGCACGGAGCCAAAATTAGCTCTGAAACACACAGAAAAGGGGGTTTATTTGACAAATGTCCAATGTCCCAAATTAATAGGACATAGAACTAATATTTTAGTAATAAAATTTATAGTGCTAATAGTATAAAAATAGAAGCGAAGATTTAGGGCGTATAGGGTTGCTGTCAATTTAATTTTGTTTTAGCATTGTAAATGCATTTGTATTGTTGATTTAAAAGTAATTATATTTTGTGGTTGCGCCTGTGGTATTACAAGGAAGAATATTTTCCTGGTTATAGGTATTTTTTATAATAACGTATACCTAGAGATTTGTAATTGTTTTTTTACGAAATTAAAGAGGAGATTATTAAGACTATAAAGCCGATATTAGTTATCCCAGAATAAATTGTAATGCGTCATATATATAGCCAGATTTTAATACCTAAATATTACTTAAAAGAACCTAAAACCAAATAATATTCAGAATTCCTCTTTTTATTTACATCAGGGATAACGATTTTCAGGAATCTAGTAAATGAACCACCGAATGATATACCGATTAAACTATACATTGAAATAGGTGCTATAACACAATAGATGTACAAGCCAGCAATCCCTTATGGTATAACTTCAGTAATTTAACCTGAAAGATACGAACTTCCCCTATGGAATTGAAAGTAAGGGTGTAACCACAATTACTCTAAACATAGATAAAACATCATAAGGACAATATAAAGGTCCAGTTAAGATTGACTACAACCTCGTAGAGGTATAATAAGACTCTACCCCAGTTTCTACGTATAAAACCCCCTGCGCTAAAACAAATAACCACTTGATAAACAAATCCGTGTGCCCCAATCCCTTAAATTCTAGAAATAGAACCTTCTAGACCCTGAATATGTTACTAAAAAAGCAACTCATAAAGTATCTGAAGCATGAGCCACTGAAGA
>JACYFI010001076.1:0-10383 GCA_020975735.1 Ophiocordyceps xuefengensis | reverse complement strand
AGAATTATAAATTTTTATTTAGCTTATTTCTAATTATGTAAAAATTATTAAAAAGTTATATTAAAATTTGAATTTTATTATATAGATTTTGTAGTATACTAGCTCTTATACGATTTTCGGCTCTGATTAAACTAGAGCTTGTATTTAGTATAGTATTAATGATTATACTATTTATATTATAACTTTTATTTTTTAGATAATAGTTATTAAGGAGTTTAAAAAATGGAAAGTTAGGTTTAAATTTGGAGTAACTATTTCTCGAATTAGTGGTGTAAAGATTGAGTTTATTTCATTAATTAGATGAATACCCCTACAGGATGACAATAATAATTATATGATAAGAATAGGATGATTTACTTAAAATAAAGATCCGTCTCATCTCTCTATAAACCTAGTTAATGGGTGTGGATGGAGGGTAATAATCCTGATAAGGGGGAGTTTGAAAGAATACTTAATCATGAAGGATAATCAATTAGGTGATGAAAATAAATTTACTGAAATGTTAGTGAAAACAATTAAGCCGAGGAAAACAACGTAGAATATACCCGGATTACTAAAATTATTTTGATAAAAATTTTGGGTGACATACTTTTATGAACAGAAGAAAGAATATATTTATCTATTGGAGAGTACAAGGGACACCTACCCTATTTAGGTATAATAAGTTTAACGTAAATTCTGAGCCGCTGAACAGTCGGATTTGGTGGAGAGGGATTGTTAGTAAATAAACGCTAGACTTAAATGATCATGTTGAAAGCTGTTAAATGTTTTAAGGTTAACTTTAAAAAAATTAAACATTCTTTAGTAGAGAAGCACAATAATAAATAAAATAAATTAACTTTATATACATCTTAAACTAATTTATAACAAGATAGCACATGTAAAATATTGCGTATTTTTTTTATGCCGTGTAATACCGGTAAACAAGGATTGCAAACTTAAATGTGTTCAATTACTGTAGAGAGGTGAGTAAAAAGAAGTAAGGGAAAATTATATAAAACAATAAAAATTTATCCTTATAAGGAATATAAAATTTAGGAAATAGTGGTTAGAATTAGTGCTTGTGCATCATAGCGCTATAGGTGTTGCTGAGGTTGTTGCTGCCATATATGCAGCTAGGCTTAACCAGCTTGCTATTATGACGCCGGCTCATGAATACTTAATTGGTTGGTAGTTCTAGCTCCAGAGAAGCCTTGTATGTGTATAAGGCGAACACAATGAGAATTTTTTATTAGTATAGTATTTTATAAATAGAACATATACGTAAATTTATCACTCTCGCTCATATTCGATATTCCTTAGAAACTATAGTCGGAGTAATTGACTTCATTTCTAAAAGAAATTTTTTAATGAAAATTCAATCAAAAAAAATGGTTGGGTTGGTTGATGGCTCTGATAATGCTGTTCAGTGCTTCACACATGCTAAATCGGTACGTTTTTAAGTTTTCTAAACAATAAAGTACCTACAATACTAAAGGTTTCTAATTAAAAAGGTTGTGCTAACGGGAGTATAGAGATATTAATTTATGCCCGGCGTTAAAGAGAAGGTATAATCCTTCAATAATAAAGTATAAAGGGGTAAACCAGTTCCTGCTTTAAGAGCAGAATGTAAATAACTTCGGGGATAGGTAGTAGTTAAGGTGATTACTTTAATACCAAAACTTTCGGAGTCGAATCCTGAAAGGTTGATCGGACCACCATTGGTCTCAGAAAAAACCCCAACTGCAAATTAGTACACATGAGGAATTTTGGTCAATGGCCGAAGGGCTTGAACGGCACTTGGGAGAAGAAGTGGCAAAGTCCTATTTTGATCAGGGTCCTAAAAGATGACCTATAGGATAATTAAAAGATTGATAAATGCTTTGTTTAATATTTGATTAATGACCGAGATTTGTGTCTTACTAAATAAGTGGGCCAAGTAGTCCGGAATACGAAGAGACTGGTTTTATTCATGCTTATATTGGGTTTAAAGGGTACCTAAACGGTCAATATAGTTATATAATGTTTTTAGTATTGACTAGTGAGTCTTTATTATGAGAGTTGGACTTTAGAGGAGAGATGAAAATTCTTTAAATTACGCCAGGGGACTTCGGTAAAGGCCGAAAGCACGCCCTTTAGGTATAAAAACTGACGTGAGGGGACGATGCCCAGGAGAACAAAACAGGGATTAGATACCGAAGTATTCCTTTGCGTAAAATGATGGATGCCATAGTAATGAACAAATTTGAATATTTGGTTCGTCCAGTAACAATTAATATTAATATTCTTTGGTTATAATGAAAGTGTAAGCTTCCCCTCAAGAGTAATGGTGCAACCCAGGAACTGAAATCACATAAGACGTTTTCGACAAGGTCGTGAAGTATGTTCTATAATTTCATTGAATCCTCGGAAAAACCTTACACCACGAATTCTGTATAAAATTTACAGGAGTTGCACGGCTGTCTTTCAGTTAATTGTTTTGAAACTATGGATTTCCATTGTTAATTATCAAAAAGGCCCTCGGCTTTTATTTTGGATGCTGGCTAATATAAAAATAGTTTTTTATAACCAAGAGTTTCGCCTACTCGGTAAGGCATTTTAGTCCTGTGATATATGGATAGAAAAAAGGGGAAAAGACAGTCATCATGGGGCCTTATATTTTGTGGGGGCTTAACGTGCCACATATCTGCGTCTTGAGCTTGGGTTCCCAATACGCGAGGATAAACTATCAAATTTCCGGCGACACTTTAAAGCTTCTGAGTACCAAACCATTATACGAAAGTATTTGAGTGGCTGAAGTAATTAACTCAGAGTATGCTAATAGAGTCCAAGAAGATGATCGAAAGAGAAATAGGTATGTCGCGGACTAAGGTCGAACTTACAGGTTTAAATGTCCCGCAACCATAAACCAAACTGTAATTGCAAAGAGCTAACGAGTACACAGTAGTTAATCCTAAATAATTAGTATTATGGTTGTACTTCTAATGGGCATTCGATGAAATTATAAATCAAAGCCCCTTTTTAAAATATATCCACGTAAATGTTATACATCCAGCAACGTTATTATCCAACTATTGCGCGTAGATTAGTTTAGTAATAACAAACGCAAACCACCCCTGGGGTTTATTAACAGGGTTTTTGATGCAGAGGGATCTTTTCCATTTAATTTTTGAGACAAAAAATACAGTAGTTCTACTATTGTGAGCAAGATGAGGTTTAGTTTACACAAGAAGGATTTAATACTTTAAGTGTCTGACAAACAATATTTTAAAGGGCGGAAGGTACCTATTAGAAAGCCATGTGAAAAGAAGTCTTAATATGTTTAACACTATTCATAGGAATCAAATATCGATCCTTTAGTTAATACCAAATTTTCGATAAACTATCCTTTAATTAGGTAAAAAATTAAGGCGGACTACCTTTATTTAGGGAAAAAGCGTTGTTTTAAATCAAGAAATAAAGACTTTAACAATAGAAGATTGCATGAAAAATTGTATCAATTAAAGCCTTCTATGATAAATGGGTTTATCTGTGAATTAAAGAGAGCTTCCCCGAAATATAATTGGGAAGTATCTAGACCCTTTAGTGTCAGTCTATATCCATCCAGACCCACCAATGAAATTGCTGGGGTTTACATCGGGTTAAGGTGTTTTATGGTTAAATTAGTCAAATCTCCTTGGTCCATAATCAGGTTTCGAGTACAATTAATACATTTCAATCAACTCAAAAATAATTAGGATGAGCCTTAATTGGAGTGTATACTTGCCTATTTCGGGTGTGGGTAATATTTAGTGAGAGATGGTACAAGAAATTGTGTATTTTTGTAAGTAAAATTCTCTGAAATAATTATAGATATATGTATACCCATTGTTATAAATCATAAGCGTAGTAGGTTAAAAATAGTTACCGTGATTACTTAGATTGATGTAAAGCAGCGAAATAGTTAAGTAATAGGTCATTTATCTCCATTCAGGGGTTAGAAGATTTAGAATGATTAAAAGCTGGAATGAATGTAAAAGAAAGGTATTATAAGGGTAGTGCTGAAAAATAATAACAATTAATATATATCAGATACAATTTGATAAGCCATGGATGGACAAGAGAGAGCAAAAATTGTGAATTTAAGCTCTAATCTCAAAAATAGCGGAACAAATTTTAAGGATATGTAGCTGAAAGTCGACTACATGAATAAGTAATTAACTAGTTATCGTGAATCACCATGTCACGGTGATACCTTACCGATTGGTTACTTACCACCTCGTCACTCAGCTAGCCCAAGAGCTTATGCAATAAGTTTTCTTTCTTAGCTAATTAAGTAAAAAAAGCATGTAGGTTTTGTGTGAATGGTTATCTATCGAACAGGACCAAAGCTGCTACTTATTGGAATCTTCGCGTATCGCGCGGTTCAATTAGTTAAGTCGAAAACGTCGTGTAGTGGACATGTTCACGGGCGCATTTAATTAACATTAAACATGATTTAATATTTTCTCTTATAAAAGGAGGGTTCCCCCTCTTATCGGCAAAATGGTTGAGCTGTAATCTCCGATTAGCTATGACTTTATAAGAAGTTTCGAATCTTTGTCTCCTCACTTGTGCATAATGATTAACTGAGAATTATTTACTTAACTGGTAAGGGGTTTATCCTGTCACGATAATAAGATATCGGTCGACTCCGATTCTAAATTTGAAAAATATAAATAATAGAGAGGGATGAGTTATTCGGTAGATATTCTTTAAAAGTTTCCATAAGTTTTTATGGTATCCTTTTGAACTCCACTATTCGTATTTCTTTTTTGTAAGTACATAATTAATTAGCTCATGGAGGGTCACGTCTCAAAAACTCAAGCTCTCGGCCCTGCATGCGAAGCACGGCTATTTTCAAATATATATATTAAAAATGGCCCCTTAGGTAGCTGGCCGACAGCTGCTATTTTTATTAGCCGTTTTTGAGGACCAGCGTAAATAGGATAGGATTTCGCTTTGCATTCAAGATCTGCAAACGGCTACTTGGGGGGGGGGAATAAGGGAAAAAAACAAACAGCAACAATAAATAGAAGGAACTTTTGAAATTAGGTTTGAACTTTTTATAGCTAAGTAAATAACAAATGAAGCCTTAATAGGATTAGCCAAGCTCAAGATTCATAATTTTTTTTGCGTGATCCGGCTATCCATAAACTTGAGTTCCAATTAAGCAGGCTCAAAAAGCTTAAATATAATAGGTTGTACGGCTTTGCGTTTTGCGCTTCGTGGCAAGGGAAAGCTATTTTTAAACAAGAAAAGTTGCCTATATAGCAGTGAAGGTAAATAAACCATTTGCTAAATGGTAATATCTTTTCACGATTTAGGCGTTCGAGTCACCTTTTTTTCCGCCTTACAGTCAAATGAGACATATAATTACCAATTCAGATTAAAGGGATAGGCTTTTTATTGCTAAGCTCTTTAGTTTAGTAATTTTTTCTTATAGTGCTTTTGAGAGGCACAAGCTAGGGGTAAATGAGCCTCTAAAACAAAGATTAAAAAATATTAGCAGGGCCATGTTAGAGGAAGTGGCCATCTATGGGTAGTATGTTAACACCAACCAAACAGGCCCAAAATAGCCAATAAGAAACTTAGCACCTCAGGGTTAACCACAAGGTTAACAAAACTTGTAGTTTAATTTCGTTGCTGTAATTTAGTTTTCTTGGCTTAAAGCCAAGCTAAGCACGGCCTTGCTCTACAACAAAATTAATTAAATATAGTCTGCCAACTAGATCTATACACTACTTTTGATTTTGTAACCCCTTATGTACTTAATGAGGACTAAGGGAGCTTCCCATGAGGTGTACAAATTAGGGCAAACGCTTACTTATTGTTTTTTGGCGAAAGCACAAGCTGGATGTATCTATCTTTGTTTAGCTATTCCTGTGAAGCACCCCTATAATATACTTAACATTAAAACATTAGTGAAGGCGCCTTAGCAAATATCAAGCTTGGCCTTCGCTTATAACTCTTGTGTGACTAGACAGCTCGCTATCCTTTTCAAGTGGTGTGCTTCAGAAGCTACTTGCATATAAGCATGAAAAAAATAATTTTTAAGCGTAAGCAGCTCCTGCAAAGGATAGAAATATAAAGCATAAGCACAAACACGACTGGCTTCATGTTATTTTTTTTTCCTTATGCAAGCGTTAAAAGGTAAAAGGTTTAAGTAATTTAATTGAAGCAAAATACAAGCTTCTATAATCTTAACGGTACAGCGCGTTCACTATTAATACGTTTTATAGATGTTCATTCATCTTAAGAGAGCTTTTAAAAAGAAGAAATTCATGACTCAAAAAATGTTGTATTTTTATTTTTATATAGTGACATAATTTTGGTACGAAGTAAATTCTTCAAGATCATCTTTTCCATTCAGTTTCACTTCCTCCTTGGCCATTCTTATATTGGATATCTTTATAAATGCTTTACAATAAAATGCCTTGCATTATTTATGTGCCTCTTTTTATAATAGTTAATTGTAATTGTTGCTCATTCAAGCTTCAGTTTACCGTAATTGCATTCGTATGACATTATGATTAGAGATATCTCTTCTAAGAAGTTATGAATATCTTCGTGCCTTGTTTAAATTTAAACCAATTTGTGGACAAAAACCTTTAAGCGTCGACAGGGGAAACTAGAGACTGCATAATATTTCTCAGGGTCTTCAGAGATTATGGGTTCAAAGATAATACGTTTAGTTCAAACTATTGAATTGAAAATTGTCCAAACATATAAGTATATATTTTATCGACACATACCTTAAGGTAACCATATGAAATAAAACGGGCAGTTATTATTATTTATATTATTAATACGCTAAAGTACTCTTAAATGAGAAGGATCTTAAATATTACGTTAAGAAAAGTATAAACTTAGACTGCTAATAACCAGTTAAGGGTTACATTAATTGCCGCCTTAATTAGAAGGTGATGGAATAATTATACTAAAGTGATCACTAAATAGTTTTTAGATGACTAAGCGAAGCTACCCCCTCTAATATGCGATAACCCCATCTATGAAAAATTCAACAAGTCTTAATCAAAGTATTATTATATGAAAGAAAAAAAAGATGGGTTGTAGATATAGTATAAATTTTAATGCAAGGAAGGAGTTAAAAATATTATAATCTTATCAAGATAAATTTTGGTACCCCGAGATTATAGCATTTACATAAAAAGTTTAGATAATCTTAAACTGGGCGAGGCTAATAAATGCCCTGTTTAATTAAAGCTTACGCCGTCCATTAGATAGAAAAATAGTATAGACCTAATGCCAGCAGCGGGATTCTGGTCACTGACGGACATTTTTCTTCAATTCTTGGCGCAAAGGAGATGATTCTCGGGAAGAATACCAAATTGTGTTATTTTCTAAATGAATAATTATTCCTAGGCTTGCTTAGCTAGGGTCATATGTATGTTTCACATAACCAACCCAACAGCCACAAATTTTAAAAGTAGCGAATATATTAAAGAGTCAATGTTCATGAACAATTGCAGAATTTTTTCAAGTTAATTTGAGTATTATAAGGTAGAAAATTAATCTATTTTAAAAGAGCCAGCCAAAAAAGTGTATTTCTATGCCCCATTGCTGACGCAGAAATCATACATTATATCGACATAATTTAACAAATTTCCTTTAATTGACTAGTAACATCTTAGATATATATGTTTTATAAAAGGATTAGAATTATTTAGGTCAAAAACGTTTAACCTATAGATAAGTGTACTGTGAAGTACGTTTCTATTCAAAATAACTCTATGCAAAAAGGTGTTCCGTACAGAGTATAATTAACCACGCGTTAAAAACTTATTATTTAATATTAAAACAATAAATATAATTGTTGTATTGTTTCACCCAAATAAAATCAGAAGCTGCTGCTGCTTTGCACAGCAAGATATTTTTTTGTTTAGTTGGTACCGTACTAGTACTAATAACACTAGGTATTTCTAGTATTCGGTGGTTTTTATCTTTATGACGTAGTCTAGGTAACCAACACTCTCGCTGTACAAAAAGGACTTAAATTAGAGTGTGAAATTAGTGATAGTTCTGAAGCTTTATATTTTCCTTGCTATTTTTTTGAAGCTATTTTCCATAGAAAAGCACTGTGGGGGATAGGTACCAAACTCCAGGGGAAACCACTAAAGCTTTTTAATAACTATAGCTAACATTTCTTCGAAAAAGATTGTAGTGGTTCAGTTAATGGATGAGAGATATAGTTAATATCAATTAAGATTTCTTGGCTTGGCCAAGGAATGGGCTATCGCGGATCCTAAATCAGCATAGGTCAGATATCTGTAAAAACAGAGGCAAACACAGACGTATCTCAAATAATTCTAAATATTTAAAGGTGTCCTCTAAGTGCAGGAAACCTTGGTTATTAAAAAATTCTATAAAGATATTAATACTATATTGTACGAGGTTCGACAAAAAAATGTAGATACAAAAATATTCTATGGTTTAAGATACGTCAAAAATCATATTAGATAAAAACTACCATCTTATTTAAATAACTTCTGATTTCAAAAATCCCTTATTATTATTTACTGGGTTTACTATGGAGAAGGATGCCTTTTTTATAGGTGGTTTCTCAGACTCTAAATCTAAGGTAGGTTATAGGAGTTAAAATCTATGTTTCAGATTAGGTACTTCAATAAAAGGGAATATAGCCTTATTAGACAAATTCAATTTGTTTTTTGTGATAGGTAAAATACAAATTGAAGGGGCGGATACATGTTCCAAGTTTAAGATACTGGTTTAGAGATTGCTAAATTATAATTAATCAATTTTGTGACGACTACCCCTTTATCTAACGTCGTAAGCATCCACTATTTTACTTTTTTAAAGAAGTTTTAAATTTTGATGAACAAGGTCACATCGTAACATCTAGAAGGTTAAATAAAGTGTATAATTATTAAAGCTAACACTTAAATAGTGAAAAATTATCTGATGCGTTGAAACTTAGTTTTCCCTAAGCCAGGCTTTAAAACCAGAGTGGCTTCCGGCCAAAACGTAATTTTACTTTTGAATTAAACTGATTGCGATGTTTTACAGTAGCGGAGGGGTGTTGTTTTATAGGGCATTAAAAAAATCCCGGATCTAAATTGAGAGAAACCAGTATTGGATTAAGATTTATTTTAACTCAACACCATGTAAAATAAGAAACTTTTAGAAAGTTATAATATCTACATTCAAGTTTGGTAGAATATATATCTATTAGATTGGGGGAAGTTTATATGTGTAAAATTTCGAACAGATGTTCGGTAAGTACAATGTATACCTATATTTGAAAAATTTAAAATTACGTGGTTATGAAAATTAAAAAATTACGAAGATTTTTAAAACAGGGGCTTTTGTCTTATGGAAAAAAAAACCCATTACCTAGAGAAGGGTTAGTGGATTAAAAAAAAAAGTAAAGGTAGAATGAATTAGAAAATAAATATAGTATTATATAAGATTTTCTAAATTAAACTTACAATAAAAGGTGAGTGCTTTAACCCAAACAGTAAGAATTAAGGAGCCAATGACCTCCTATGGGTATACGAAACCTATTAAATCCTTTCGATTAACCTTTATAAAAACACAGTTATAATTTTATCCTAGGGATCAACTATTACGTTCGCCCACCTATCTTCTTAAGATTAAAGGGGATAGGAAAAGCATCCTTTAGATGGTACAATTTTTACAGTAGTATTTACCCTTAGTTATTCACTTGACGATTCTAAATGAGTTTTAACTTTTTTGTTTTAAGGGTTATACGAAGCATATTGTTTATATACCTAGTAAGGTCATCTATAACCATTTTTAAGTTATGGAATAAATCATAAACCTGCCTTTGTAACCTGAAAAATCCCATAAGCCATTTACAAATATTTAGCTGCGGGCTAAACATTTTTAAAAGCTGTTTTATAGAACGAAATCAAAAGATTCAAAATTCTTACACTCCTTAATGAAGTAACAGTTTTACCAGATGGTGAAGGGAGTTCTTAGTCTTCAAAGTCTCAGAAGAGTAGTTCTCACCACAGTTCAGGCTATAATTGTAACACCCTTGAATTTAAAATAGAGTAACATAATAGAGATATCTTATTACTAAGAAAATTTCATACTTTTTTTAAGGATGGTCAAATTTATGAGGTATGTTTAATAAAATAAAAGGCAAGCTTATATGTCCAAATCCGCCCAAGGATTAGGGTAAAAAATTATACCTCATTTTGATAAAATACCCTTTAAATTTATTCAAAAAGAGCAGATATGCTCTTATTAAACAAGCCTATAATTATTTTTTAACAGGTAAAAGCAGCTCTGATATTGAGGTATGTATGAAGCTTATTAAATTAAAGGGATCTATGAACCAAAATGGCTGTCTGATAAAATTTAAAATTCACTTCTTAA
>JACYFI010001075.1:0-10006 GCA_020975735.1 Ophiocordyceps xuefengensis | reverse complement strand
CTAAAGATAGAGCAAGCCTTTGACATCAGTACAAGCATAAAGTTTGCTAATTATACTATATTTAGCCCGGTGCGAGTATTGCACTTGCTTCCATTCGATTTTAGCAATAACAACAATTACATTTACTTTATAGCCTTTAGCAGACATAAATATATTATAAATTATGTGGAAATTTATTAAGTTTTAGTACTTTATTCTTTAAATTCAAGTTCGTACCGGGATAAAGCCCTATAAATCTTCGTTAACTTTAAGTATATTCACGTATATTAAAGAAATAATGTTAAAATAAGTTTCTGCCTAATATGTTTTCAGCACTTTACTTTAGCTAAACTTAGGCGGTTCCTGCGTTGCTATTGGCCTCATGCATTTGTCTTAGTAAAAGAAACATTCCCTATTATAAATTACAGAATATAAATAATACAAAAGCATATATATAATTTATATTTAGGCACAAATCAAACACAGGTCAACCATAGGTTTAGTAACATAATTTTAAACCTTATGAGGTTAAAACCTACTTGTGCTTTGCGTAAAAAAGTTGTCTATTTTATTTTATTCCCCCGTTCGTAGAGAGATAGAAACCCCATACTGTCTCACGACGTATTTAACCAGGTCATGATAACTTCTTAATCCGGCGAACTTCGCAACCCTACATAGTTCCTGCGTCCATGAGGATAAGTTCAAGCCGACTCATCGGGGTGCCAACACCGGGACTCATTTTGTTACGCTCTGGCAAACTGACCCTGTTCTACATGTTATTCAATTCATTCGTATTTCCCTTTTCTTTCAAAAATGGTTGCAGACAATGCTCTACATTTTATTCTATGATATTTAAACGATTTTCCTTTAATATTTTCTACTATTCAAGCACAACTTTCTATCCTATACTATTATTGATATATAATATAAATCTGAGTAAATTCTTCCCTCTATTCTGGGCATACTGCTAACGAAGTATGCCCCTACCTAATTTTATTTATAGCCGGAGGCCTTCATCTTATAATCCTGATTCAATTACAATGCTTTTTATTCCTATTTAATTCAGCACTTTACACATCACATCTTCATAATCCTGGATTGTTGATTACCTATTATCTTAATTGGTGTGAAAACGGAAGAACTTTTCATTAATGGGTCCGAAAATTTTTTTTGTAACACAAATTTAACCATGAAATTCGGCTTATTTTTTTCCTTAAGATACCACCAATTTCATAGCAAGAGTAATAAAACAATCATTTCAGAGGCTTATCCTCGACTGTGCTTAGTAATCCGAAAAAGACCTATTGCCACTGTCATACCTAGTTTAGATTTATCGATTTTAAAATTTGCATATATTCTAGCCAAACCCTTTCCAAGGCATAGCAAAATAAATGCACAAAAAAAACACTCGAAGAAGGCAAAGGCCAACCTAATCACCTGAATGATGGTATTTTAATTATTTATCATTTAGCGGTCTATACACTAAGAAGCTATATCAGGCGAAACTCCTCTAGTTCGTTGTTAGACCCGCATTTAAATTTGGCTTAATTACTTACTTATTTGTTCGTATCCCTTACGTAAATCGTCTCATTTATTTTTCAAATTATAGATAAGCTTTTAGCTTGCGCAAACAAAAAGTTCTATAGTCTCCTAACTTTTGGTTGGCGTGCCTTCATTAAATAGGGGATTTATACAATGGATCTTTAAATACCCCCTAAATGCTAAAAACTGTGTGATTTCCAACTTGCAGCATTCTATCAGTATCATACATAGAACCCTACTTTCATGTTATTTTTAGTTTTTTCTAATATAACTTTATTCTTTTTTTAGCGCGTGCACAGCGGCTAGCGCGCAAGCTAAAGTTATTTGGAACTATTAATCAGCTAAAAACTTTTATTCTTTTTTCTTATGACAGAAACATTCCAAAACGCATCACTAAAAACCAAGTAATAGTGATCTAAGATCAAAGTGTGTGAAAAACTGTAGTTTATTTGTTGAAGAAGGCCATTGTACCATTAACTTTTATCCACGCTGAACCAACTTTTACAGCAAAAAGCCCTCCCAATACGTGTTTGAGTTAATACTGAATGGATAATTTGAACTAGAAATTCCTCTAAGATAAACTGACTTAAACCGTTTGAATGATGAATCTCATTCTTAATCCTCCTTATCATTTTAATGAATATATCAGACGATTCGCCTCCTGTATAAACGTCATTAGATCTACCTTTAATTTCTAATTTTATACCCTCTATATTTTATATACCCCTATAGAATTATTAATAATGATTATGGAATTAGCTGTAAGTATTAGAACACAGCCTAATAATTTGTGCGTGGCCAGTAGTATTGGTTAACCTTATTGGTCGGGATAAGGCCCAGGCCCAGAAAATAAAATTATTTCTGAGAAGGCACTGCCCACTAATCTTTAACTCTTTTCCAGTTATAGGAATAAAAGGGACTATGGTAATAACAAGGTAGCAGCAGTATATTAGTTTTAAAAGAAAAGAAATTAATTTTTAAATTTTTATTACTTTTGTGCGGGGCGCAACCTTAAAAAAAATTAATGCTTTAAGTTCTGAAGTGTAGACTTTCTATCTCTGCTGCTTCGCTGTACCCCTTTATGCTTAGGCCTAGATTTTTTATAGTATTAAAGGGAATAAGCTCTATTAAATACTAATACGATTTCTCCAATAAGAAAGTTTTTATGTTTTCATTTAATGTTATAAAGAGCTAAAGCATATAAAAGATCTCGTATTAGATCTGCAAATATTAAGATTTCAAATCTATTATATATTATATTCTATTTTTTTGCTTATTATTTTATTAAATCTTACTTTAAAACATAGGGTAAAAATATTTGCTTTATTAAATTTATACTTATTAAGACAATACATGTAGGCATTCTTTCTCTAATCAATTTCAATATATCGTATTTTTCAGTATTCTACTAATATAATACTTCATATATTTTTTTCAATAAAATATCTTACGAAGTTTATAAAAATTGATAAAATATTTTTAATTTATAATTCGTAGGAAAGATTGTCTCTAGGTGTTTGGACGATCAGGTGGCGAAAAGTAAATCTATAGAACTTTCTTGTTTTATAGACTAAATATGGATAGGATTGTTTATATCCTACTGTCTATGCTTCCATGCTGCGAGCTTTTATTGTTTATGCAAGAAGCAATTTTCTTTACTATAAAACATAAAAAAACGTTTTATTTAATTTTGGAATTAACCTTTATTTTTATTTTTAAATATTAATTTTTTTTTAAATTAGGCTTGCTTATTTTACAGTATGATAAGTATTATTATTTTTTATTGTTTTGTATGTTTAAATTTCCGCGTTACATCACCATAATATTCTTCTTATAAAAACCTTTTCGTGTCTTTTTAATTAGTAATAAATTTTTTTTTGAGCCTTACGAATTATGATTTTTGAAAAATGAATTAAAATAATTTACAATATATTTTATTAATATTTATATTTTATCAACAGGTTATAGTTTTAAATATTTTTATTCATAACAATAAAATTAATTTTTTTCCTTCTTTTAGAAAAAAGAGGTAAATTATTTATTTTTCCAGTAATCTTCCCCGTTTGTTTTCTTAACAAATTGTCTAGAGTTTCATTATCCAGTTATTGGTTAAATATTTTCATGATTTTTTATGGTGTTGGCAGGCTCTCTTATTCATAACAGCATATTCCCTATAACGGAATAGCTTTAGCTTAGCTGACCTTGCACCCTGATCCGAGGTTATGAGAATGCAATGGACCCCCAGCACACAAAGAAAGCATAAATTATTTTACTTTTTTCTTTAAATATTATATTAAAATGATTGGGTAGTATTAAAAAGGATAAATGTTTATTACATAATATTCACCTGTTAAAAGGTCGATGAAAGGTTTTAATTTTACAAAATTTGTTTTAAAATAAACTTTCGCTTCAGTTTACCTATTTTCAGTGAATCTCTGAAATTACCCAATTAGTGTATTTTAATATTTTTTGCTTGCTTTATAGGCGTAGCTCGCTAACAACTATAAGCGACATAATTTAATAAGCAAAGAGTTTTTTGCATATTTTCTTTGGTCTCGTTGCATATTCTAAATTTTCTGCGAGACCATCCTGTGAATGATAAAACTTTGTGTACCTATCACCTTCCACCCCTAGCTTACGTAGCAAAGGGATCAAAAGGTTGTTAACCAGAATAGTTAAGGCGTGGTGTGTTTGTAGGCTAGGCGGGATTTGCTGTATAAATAAGAAGCCACCCTAACCCACTACAAGCAGCAAGACAAAACATACATAAAAATAAATATTAAAGGGACAAACATCCCAGGAGCTTTTCAATATCCCAGATCTATCCTATGCATCTTGTGATCACTATGCCTGCTGTTACGCACTGTTTAAGAATTTGTAGCTAATCAACGAGTCAGGCAAGATTTAGCCCGTTTGAGCTTTTTAGATATAAAAACATAACTATTTCTTTTCACACTTGAGCTTGCTGGTATTAACAAAAGCCAAGATAAAAAAAAATAGCTGCTAAAAATATTTAGAAAAAATTATATAGTTTTAGCATAAAGCGCAGCCTGAAAAATTATATAATATTTTACATTATTCTTTAATTTTCTTCATAGTTAAAAATCTACCTTATTTTGACTATATAGTATAGTTTACGTGACAATGGGTGCAATTAAGTATTGTTACCCTAGGTGGAAAAAAAAGCCATAGCACGCCCCAGCAAATATAAAATAATTAATATATATTAAAATGTTTAAGATACTAAAATAGCAACAAAATATTATAAATTATTAAGAACATAACCTGTTATACGCTTTACCAAGGGTCTTTTTCCCCACAAAAACTGTTCTCTAGGGATATTCCCCCTCGCCAAAGTCACCTTACTTTAAAAAACTAAGAAACTGGAGTAGGTTGATTACTAGTTATAATTATTTGTTTCCTTTCAATTTATCCTTTTTGTTTAATTTTCATAGGCATAGCTTGCCTAAACCCACGAAGCAAAAAAGGGGACTCAGTAAAGCAGATTATAATCATGAACTTCTTTATAATACCCTATAAAACCCAAATTCATTATATGAAGATAATAAAGGGATTCTCATAGTCAAGTGTCCCCAATTACCTTATATATATTAAAATTCTCTAACAAATACTCTATAAATAGTGACCCCAGAAAGCTGCAACGGCTTCTCGTCTAACTAGAGTAAACTGGGTATTGCCACAGCTTTCAAATTCACTGGGAGTCATCAATAGAGAAAGCTGTTGTTATCTTTAACACCATCATGGCAAGACCCATTTAACCGCAATGGCATTTTCGCTAACCTATAGGACCCCTCACGTTAAAGGCCGCCCTTATAAACGGGGGTTTCCGGTCGACCTAAATATATAGGTATATTTAATTATCTTCTCGTTATACCAAAAGCCCGGCACCGGGCCAGATTTCACAACTTTATACTTAGAATTTTATCTTTCGCAAAGTCTGTGTTTGTCTATTAAACAGGCGTAAACATCATTTTATGCTTGTTCCTTATTTTACTTGATTATCGGAATCAAAGAATTGACCCCCTTAATTCGAATTACGGTAGATCAATTGCCGGATTCCTTTAGGGACCCAATTTTATCCTTTGACGATTTAGGTCCTCATGTGAGTTACTCAAATTTGATAATATTAAAAATATAACGGTTATCAATTCATCCGGGATTTTTATATAGAACGAATTCTCTAACCATCGTTATTGACATGAACTTTAGAATTCATGAGATTCGGCTATATTTACGTGCGGAAGCCTTCATTAAAGTCATTCTTTCTTTGCCACCCCTGAAAGGATAATTATCGAAAAGTGTCATAAGCATATTTTGTTATATCTGCAATGACTTGCTAATCAATAAAATCTAAACCATTTTGCCTGTTGGAGATTTGTTTATAAAGATTTTACCTCTTTAAATACAAATTGTAAAGCTTTGTATAATAGAGCAAATTATTTCTTTTATCCTTGTGGATGTTTAAACCATTAGTTTTTACCTAACCCTTCTACTCGAATTATTATTCTTTTTCTTTATATACATATAAAACAAAACATTTCCTTCTGCTCTTCTAATAACCATATACTCAAGAACAGTATTGAATTATAGCCAAAAATCCTTTTTTACAAGTCTTTAAACCGTGTTCTTTTTGGGAAATAAACGATGGCATATTGGGCTTGGATAGTACGGAAATCCAATAGAAGCTTTAAATATTGACAAAATTTAGGCTTAAATCCTTCTGTAGTAAGAATGCTGCTTAATTTAACTCATTACCCTATTAAGCTTGTTTAAACAACGAAAATTCTACACGACTTCTTCTGCCATTAAAGAGAATAAGGCTTCTAACGTTTAAAAATAACCTAAGTCTTTTAAATAGAAAAGCTTCACGATAACTACTCCGCCATTCACCTACGCTAATATGGTACTCTGCCTACATCTAGAATTATTCCTTATTTCGTCTAAAAGAATTTTACTCCTTTTTATTTGTAGAAAAATTTGAAAAAAAAGCTCTTTCGCTTATACCTAATTTAAGTTTGAATTTCTTCATGATAGAGATACATAGGAAGCATCACATTCTGCTGTTTTTTTTTTATAAAATAAAAAAGCACTCAATCCCGATATATAATATAGATAAGATTGTTTTATGTAATGGTCTTTATCTTATATTAAAACTTAGTATTAAACCCAAGAAGGGCAAAATTTTCTTTCCTAAGGTAATATTATCTAAATTTTCCGTAATTTACATATCCAAATTCCAAGTTTCCCTGGGGGCCAGAGTACACCTTACAATTTCCAATATATTGAAAAACCACATCTACTCGATGCCTTAACAGGCCAGTATTTTTACGGTACTATTGATATAGATCCTCGATAGCCATTCCTTTACCTAGAAATCCTTCCTAAACTTATAACATACATCAAGTGATTAGATGATCCGCTCAAGACTTCTCAATAAGTTATTGGTAATAGGCAGCCTCTTAGCGTCGTCCCCGGAGTTTGGTTCTTATTTACAGTGTCGGGGGGTCCTAAAAATTCCTCCAATTTCAATGATTCGTTAGCTCCATTTTACGCCTCGTATCTCTAGTAGCTTCTTTTCTCGAGATTCTAGGTAGTTTTGTTCATTTAGTCCTTTAGATAAACAAATATATTCTGTTATTAGATACAAATTTAATTTTACCTTATTTTTTTCCAACACAATTTTATACCTAAAATGTTGTCTTAGTATAAAAAGATTTTTCCCTCAACGTTCAAATCTTTAGATAAATATAAACTTTGAAGGCGTTATCTTAATTATATCCATAACATAAAGCGGAAAATTGCTTTTATTACTTCATGTCACCCATTCTCACTTGGAGGTTAAGATTTGTAATTAATTCTATTTAAAAAAAATCAAAATCCATTATTTACATAACCGTTCTGCTACCCCAAAACGCCCTATTCACTAAATTAAGTAATTCTAATAATTTAAACTTAGGCTAATTGATATTGTAAATACATTTAACGATATTTTTAAAAACTGGCCTACTTAAAAAATACATTTTTTAGGGCTGACAGGCGGTTACAACGCAAGCAAAGTCTGTATTAAATATTTGTTATAGGACCAATTCTATAAAATATTAATACTGAACTGTTGAGCATCTCAAATACGATATATATCTATCTTGAGTATTAATACTATTTAGTAATGAGGAAGTAAATATTATGTAAATTTGTATCTATAACTTGTTTTACACCACACTTAATTATAAACTGTGTTAGTGTTAAAGTATAACTGTCTGAGCCAATTAAATACTAGTATTACATGTTATTATAGAGAACTTTTCATAAATTGCTTTTAATAGAAATTAATCCCAAAATCTATTACAAGAACTATACAGTGAGTTCATAGTGTCTTCACACATTCCGCCTCTGTTGTAATTTGTGTTCCTATGTAAGTAATTCTATGAAACGTTTCTGAACAAAGTTTCGGTATATTGTATAACAACCCCTTTCAAAATTTCGATGCTCATAGCCCTTCTAACAAGCGCTCCTGTTAGAGGCAAAAATTATGGCTGCTTCTAAGCCTCATCTCCTTTGTCGACTTTTAAGAAACCTTTCTAAATTTCACTTAACCTAATTAATCATAGGAACCTTACACCTCTGTCTCTGGGGCTGTTTCCCTTTGACATATACACGAGAAAATCCTGCCTTATAACAGAATTTATCTCCAAATGTTCTATTAATATTTGTGAACATGACCTTTTAGACAACGGGTTCAATTTCACGGGCTAACTTCGTAAGCCTCCCGCAATTTAATGAAAAACGTATTAAATTTAAAAATGATTATAATGTTATACTAACTTCTCGCAAAACTCGATCGGACGTTTTCTTAACAATACTTCCCTATTTTCTATAACAGCTTTGCTTTAAACTTAATATTCACCAGCTTTAGTAAAGGTAGAAAATCTAATAGGTTTCGTTTAGTCGTCAAATATTAAAATCTAACTATTTACCCTTACGCTGCTGCCTAAGTTTTTTAAGTGAATATTTTGCTAACGACTCTGCCGGGCATAAAGGATTGTTTTTTCTATTAGTAGTGGTAGCTAATAAGAAAATTTCACCTTTTAAAATTCCTGACTTAACTTTTTTACAAAATGGTACTGTGATAATATTTTTTAGCTCTTCCGAAATGATTTTAATTTAAAAAACTTTAACTATGTATTCATGCACTATGTTTAGGCGCGAGCTCCGCTAATTAAAGAAATAAGCGTTTGTTAAAAATATTATAATCATAGGTTTAACTAATCAAATAATCAAGTGCTGTTCCTTCGGGTTTTTATAGATTCTTCTGGCTTACAATACTCTAATATTTGTAAAGTAAAATTGTATGGCCATGTTTTAATAAAGCAGATTGCAATAGGGTCATGGATTCTTTTTTATAGGAAGCGCCCCCACTAAAATTACCTATAATAACCACCTACTCTTTTTGGCTAAATTTTAACCACTACCTACATACTTATTACCATTGACTTATTATTCATTTATAGGTACCTGGATTTATCTTTGTTATTGCTAATAATATTGAATTTTTCTTTGTGGACTGGCCTTCGCAGCAAGCACAAAATTGCCATTAGTATAACCTTTTTTTAATAGGTCTTATTAGATTCCTTGGATGTTAAAAATTTCCCATAATGATTTCTGGTTTTTTTGCTTAATACGTAAAATTAGTTTTAATCGTAGGAACTTAATTTATGAGAAGAACGAATGGATTATTTTTTTTGCCATTGCATTTCTTACTGAATGAGGCCCTGACTATATATTAAGCGCGTTAATAAAATTATATAATATAATTTTAAGCAACCAACAGTTAGTCATTGAACTGGCAACCTTTTAAAGGCGCTGGCTGCGTGATAAACCATTGTAATCAATCATAATTTACCTTACCCCGAGTCTTACGTATGCCAATAAGATGTTATTACTACTTCTTACTGGTCATGATTGCTTAGGACGTTCCCGCATTTTCTGAGTGGTTTACTGCAGAAGGGTTCACTTCTAAAAAAGGCTGTACTTCAGGCCTTTGATTCTATGTCTGATAATCAAGATATAGCTTTTGCCAATTCCCGAGGTCTACATACTCCCTGATAAAAAGTTCATGATTCCCCCCCAATCTTCGTAACAAAAATAAAATGTTAACATCCTTGTCTAGCTTAATTAAGTACCTGCTTAAGCATTACTAATTGGCTACTATTAATAGTTTCGCAAGAACAAAAATCTACTCTTTTAGCCGACAATTCCTATGTGTAATAGACATTTATAAATACCAAACGCTCTGGTAAAGCTGAAAGTCCTCTCTCCTAAGTTCATAGTAAATAGCCCTATATATTAAATTTTAATTAGCCGTTTAGAAAATAATAAATACTACACTTGCGTTGATAAGAAAAATATTCTTTTTGTATAAATCTTCACACTTTTTAAAGCGTTAGCTACTGCCTGGTCTAGTAAC
>JACYFI010001073.1:0-11678 GCA_020975735.1 Ophiocordyceps xuefengensis | reverse complement strand
AATACTCTAATCTGGGACGCTATCCGCCTATTATCTCTTGGCTTTTAAACAGCATAATATGTAGAACAACTAAAGAGCCTTGACTCACAACCACTCTTAAATCAAAAATTATCTCCAAAGATAATCTTTTTAAAGGTGGTTAAAAATTTAAATATTCAAAATATTTTAGTGTAATTAAGCACGAAAGCAGTTGATTATACTTAGATCTCCAGTTGCAATTTTAACATTATTAAGATAATATAGAAAAAACCAACCTTGTGTTTTATTCTTACAATACTTATTTTAACTCCCCTTTTTTATTGCTTCAAAATTTTTATTTATTTTACGACTCATCACCCTATTTTTGTCTTTCTAATATGAAGTGGCGTAATTGCTATTCAGATTTCGTTGAAAAACAAGATTGTTGAGAATTCTTTTACTACCATAAATAACCCTTTACCCTTCTATTTAATCTTGCCAAGTGAAAACCCATTCTTATCATGTAAGGATTGGTATCTATATTTTAGAACAAATGATAAGACATTCAGGTAAATAGTTTATATTTTATACATGAAGTAGTTTTCGTTAGTGCCCGTAGGCTATTTTACTGAATAAGCAAATTACTTGCTGATATCCTGAAAAATAAAATAGACTGTGCCTTAACGAGAACATCAACGTGTGTACTATTTCTATACAGAAGTTTCCAGCACCTTAGCAAGATGTTTACCGTGAACACCTGTAGTATAATCCCACGTCCAGCCCCTAACAGGTATTAACATGTGGTCCTTCAAACGATAACAATTCCTAATATTCCTATAGAACTAATGATAGCGTAAAAACCATACTATGGTTTACGAAAATATAGGTTCTTTACAGAAGGCTAGCTGTAATATTGTTGTAACTATAAATTCGACCACCTCTTTGTAATAATCAAACAAGTAAAACCCTCGGGAAAATGACCGGAGAAGGCCAATTACTTCTAATTTAACTTTTATTGTTGTTATGGCATGTGTTGTGATGTTCGCTCCGATAGCAAGCTCCTGCCATTAAATAAATAGAAGGATTAACTGTACATTGAGCAGCCGATTATCAGCCAACCACCGGATGAAGCATCTGTTTGCGATCACTTAAAAAACTGACATGGTCTTTTAAAAAACGATAATTATTGGAACCGGTACTTATCACCAGTGTTGCTAACAATTTTGGTTACTAACTTTTTCTTTTTAAGAGTTACAGTAGTATAATTAAGATATTAGCTAGATCAAGGTATATTAACTTTAGCTATATTTTTTCCTTAGTAAGGCACGCTTCCGTAACCCACCACGAAAAAAATACGCCCAGCCCTCAATATTTTTATTAAGACTTATTATTAATTTTTCCATCTGCCTCATATAAATTTTATACGTTTGCACTAAACCTTGACTTATTTTTCCTATTTTTAAAAATTCGTAAACTATTTTAAATGACTCTTTCCCTAATTTCTCAATTAATTTTTGTTAAGATTTATTAAGCGGCAGGAAACGATTTTGTGAAAACATGCCAGCTGCCTATCTCGGTTTATAAATTTAAGAATTATCTTTAACAGATTTAGATCAATAGATTTTTCATAACAATACAATATTAATGTAAGAAAAAATTCCCTATTTATAAAAACCTGATATACTATAAGCTAGAAATTAAACAAAATTAAACCTAAATACCATTAAAAAAAAATATTGGATTTTACTATATAGTATAGGCCTATTAAGATATAAGAAGGAACACATCACAATATATTTTTTATAATATATGTTTAATTTCAACCAATTTTCAGAAATCATATTTTCTTAACATAAACTTAATATAGCTACATATATATAAATATACGAATAAATGTAATTCGTACATTAGCTTCTAAGGACAACCCATTCCTGTATTCTATATTTGCTGAAGGATGGATTGAAAAGGCACTACGAGGTTCCATAGTCCATCATTTAGTATTGGAGACTTATTTCAACCCCATATTAGAATAGGATATATAAGTTTATCTTATTTTTCTAAAGACTATTTTAGTAGATATTAACGTGGGAACGTAAATCCTCCCGGCTTAAAGCCCGCTGCTGCCATTAAAACCGTAACGTTAATGCTAAGGGGAGGTAACGAAGTATTATTAACAATTTTAGTTGTTTGCTTTTAATAATTACCTCCTACGGTTCAGCAAAACCTTATAAATTAAGTTAGTACTTTGGAAAACCAATGTGTCTAGCAAATAAATTAGGATTGTGAATATTCACACTATTATTAATATAACCCTCTCCTAATTTTTGTACAAGTTTGCTTTCATCTAGTACAATGAGACAGTATATGTTATTCATATAAAAATACAGAAAAAGAGAATAACCCCTAAATACAAAAAATATAGAATTATATTTTAGTAGGATAGCTTAAGCTTATATGTTTTTCTTGCAAGGAAACGCTCCCGCACCCCACACAAAAAAAAGCGCTGCTCCTTTAGCGCTGTTTTTCCAAGAACTATAAGCCCCTTGAAACAAACAAAATAACAAGCTATATAAGAATTAGTACCTATAACGATAACATTAGTAAAAAAAAAAATAACTTTTACCAAAATATATTTATCTTGGAAGCTTTTAGGATTTTGAGCTTAGCCTAACTGCTAAGCTAAGACCAAGTTGGACAGGCATTTTTCCATAAGGTGTCAATAAACCTTCGCCTAATTTTTTTTATTACTTGTTAAGGTTGTGGTTGTGCTGCATGCGAAACACACAAAAAAAAAGTATGAAAGGAGACTTTGTACTAATTTTTAAGAGTTAAAATATCTTTGAGGCAAAACGATGTTGGGAATATATAGGATCACCACCCCAGCGACTTCAAAGAATGGAAAGTATTAAAGTTTTAATCGGATGTATAATCATTTTGTAATACCCAAAAAGTCCACATTTTGAATCTACTAGCCAGGTTCTCCATGGTCAGATAAAACCTTTTTATCCGAAAGATTTCAAAGGGAGATACTCAATCTGTTAACCTATTGTTAGGAATCTATTTTTATTTTATTATAAGTTTATTCAAAATTCTTTTAAATTTGATCGTCAATAAATTCCTGTTCCAATTATTATTCATCTGAAGATTTTTATTTCTTACTATAGTTTTAATAGATTTCAGTTTGCGTTAATGCTTTTTAAGTTTAAACATATGACCACACTTCTGCCTGCACACTTTATAAGTTTTTTAAATATTTACTAGAAAAATAAGAAGGGTATTTTAAATTATACTCCCAATTTATAATTAAAATTACATTGTAAAAATAGTGTAGTTCTAACTCCGAGTAGGAGTTTGGGTTTTTTATTCTTCTAAATATTTTTTACTCTGTGGATATAAAAAATCCGCGGATTTAAACTCAAATACCAGAATTATCTTCATTTTATTACTGATCACGTTTTGTGCTTTTGAACTAATCAAATTTCTTTCATTTTTAGGATATTAACTAAAGCCAAAGTAGTTCTACTGAAAAATGCGCCGTCCACGCATCTATAAACCTTATATCGTACATCAGAAATTTTAGATTCTTATATGTTTACGTTTTTTTTTCTATATTTAAATCTCAAGTTTTAGTTTAATCATCAATACTACTAAAGCATTAAATTTTAGGAAGTAGCTGAAGTACAACCATTTAAACACATGAGTTTCAAGAATTACCCACTTCTAGATTATGTTTATCGATAATACAAAAGCTTGATCCTTTTTTTTGGAACTGACCATGGCCTTTTAAAATTTTAGATTGTATACCAAAGCTAAAGGATTAGTCTCTTAAATCACATATTTGATTGTTTGAAAAGATTAAAATATTGACCTTAGGGTGATCTTTCTGTTTCATGGTACTATTGAGGGGTACCCATCTCCTTTAATTGAACCTTTAACAGTATGAAGCAAATTATAGATCGAAATTTATTACTTATATTAGGGAAAACAAAGGAGTAGAAGAATAATCCACTCCTATATTTAAATAAAGACTTTATAACATTTAAATTTTGGCGTAAGTCCTCTGAAGATTTTAATAAATGCAAATATTTTAATTAAAACTATCCTGTCTCAATAAGGATATGAAAATACATATTATCTCTTTCCAGCACATTACGCCCAAATTTTAGAAGCTGGCAGTATTTTAACCAGCTAAAAACTGGGTATGATAATAACGATAAAATAGCTTAATAACTAACAGTCCCAATATTAAAGCTAATTTAGTAGTCTCATTTACCGCGGTGTTCTCATATTTACCTATAGTAGGTTAGAAGTTTATTGCTCCAAATAAACCTACTACCCCAGGAAAGAGGAGAGCAAATATAAGCAAGGGTCTACACTAGGCTCCGCTATGAGCATTTGCACTCGACGGGAGGAGATAAAGAGTATCAAAACCCTAGTCCTGCCTCCCACCTTGCCTATAGCAGGCCGGGAGGAAATTAACAGGGCTAAACTAGTAGGGAAAATCAGAACTCATGTATGTAACTCTAGGGAATCTTTGCCGAAGTAAAAAAAACTAGTAGTTTACCTACTAAAAGGATCTATGCATCACCCCTAAAAGGGTGGGCTTCCGCGTGTGAGTCATCTTGAAGGTCCTTATTGTATAAAAAATTCACTTTGGTATTCCTGCAATATTGTTCTCATAACATTAGTTTTCCACTACTATAACTACATTTCTTAAGGATCTATTTAAGAAATTAAAAGGTCTATATATTAGCCGTACCGCTAATTATTTTTTTAAAAGCTACTAGACTTGCACAAGCACTAGAGATCCCCATGCATATAGCAAGTGATAATTAAAAATTTACAACTTTTCACACGCATTCCCTTTAAAATACCGTAAATAAGGCAAGCTTATATACCTAAGAGCTATAAATTAATTATAAGCCTCAATTGACAAAGGTTTTATTTTACTATTCAATGCTATTTTTTAGGCTCGATTCATTTTAGTTCTATTTCTTTTTGGTGCGAGCAGCTCAACGCATACGAAAGTTTTTTTTTACAATTATTCTTTTCATTCATTATAATCTCAATATCTTATAATCCATTATAAGGATTCCTACTCTTAAATTATTTTAATCAAATGTTACATTAAGGATTGCTTTATTATAATACAATTAAGATAAAACTCTTTAACTTCTAGATTTTATTGGTTTTTCAGTTATAATTTTCACCTAACTTAAAAATTTCAGACTATATTATTGTAAAACCCTCCTTAATGAGTTATATTTATAAGGATAAACATCTACCTTAGGTAGTTCTATTCTAGGAACCTTTGGCATAATTTAAGGTATGGTTGTCGGTAAGTAGAAAAAATTTCCTTTATAAGGATCTATTAAAATTTGTTAAATCCAATGCGGTTATTTAATAAAGAATTCTGTTTAAGGTAAAGATATTATCTTGTTCTATACGACTGATTCTTCCAATCATTATATATAGATAGATCATCAAAAATTATTTGATGTTTTTTTTAGTTTTACCAATATCCCCTCACAAAATTCACCGAACTTATTTAATAATCTGTTTTAAGAGGTAAATCGTTATTTCACCCTATCTTTAAAATTTTGATCAAATAGGAGAGCTTGCATAATTTGTTCTAGTTGAGCCTTGCAAGCATAGAAAACATAAGCAGTGAAAACAAAAATTTTTAAAGTAAGTCGTTTATTATGGTGAGCTAAAATATTATAGTAATTTTAGGATTATAAACTATCAGAATTTGTAACGCGTTGATAATATTCTATAGTTACCTTTGCTGAAATCAATCCTGGCAAGAATTGAAGGAAAAATTTTTATTTTCAAGAAGAAGCCATTTCCTCCGGGTAAAAAAGCGCGAAAGTGAAAGCCACATTTTTTTTTATTATCTATTTGGTTGACTCCTTTATCCATAAAACACTTGGTTCAGCGATCAGGGATACTAAAGGTTTTTCTGCCATGTTAATCTTTTTTAGGCTAGCTGTGTTTTCTTTTAGTAAAACTAGCCTCTTATAGGAGCCTTTCACTAATTTTATTTTTTTGCTTTTTTCATGCCCAAAGCCCTGTTTGGTTTATGGCCTAGTGGACCCCCTACATTAAGGGCCATAGGAAAATTACACAAAATGCCCACCTTTTAAGGGCTGCCCATAACCATAAAGAAAATTCATAAAATGGCCGTTTCAGCGGGTACAATACTATTATACAACTGGTTATTGAGATATGAATTTGGGCCCCTGTCCACTAAGTTCTATCCTTATTAGAATGAAAAAGCTCGTACCTAAAAATAACCTGAAATAAAGAAATTATTAAAGTATAAAGTTTCATAGACTTTAGCGTTAGTGGAATTAAAAATCATCTTTCTCATAACCATAGATAATTAACCTTAAATTCGATCGATATTGTCTTCTTTTTGTTTGTGCATCTTCTCTTCTTGTTTGCTATTGAAATTATTAAATAATTATGAGAGAGTACAGTTAATAGAAGGTTATTATCAGTTTGAACAAATAAAGCAAAAAGTCAACGAACATTGGGAAGATGTATTGTTGATCACTTACAACAAAATTTTCACAGTTTTCCGGAAAAGACATTTTCGTAATTCTGTTAGCTCTCACCTAAAAGCATATAAATCGAATTACCACCCACTTGATACATTTAATGCCCCAACAACTAAGTACTAAAATAGCGCAAGGCTCATATTTATAGATTATATATATTTAAAAATATATTCTATAGTTATATGTTTATAGTAAAATTAACTTAAGAATTCGCTAGATTATTAACCTTCATCTATCAAGTTAAGATATGGGAGGACATGGGACTCATACTAACCGAAATTGCATCAAAAAGTGTAAATCCATTTAACACATAATCTTTTTATATTTAGAATTAAATATTTTATAGAAAATTATCCTTTTAGGTTAGTACATAAGGACAAGAAACTAAAACACATAGCCACAATACATTAGATTCGAAAATTAGTTTTTATATTTAAGTTTATTTATTTGTATATTATCTATTTAAGAGGTTTTTTCTATTATCTAAAACAGGAACGAACCTTAAAGAAGTGAAGAAAAATATAGAACTGTTCTGGTTTGTCCAAGTTCTATAAATGAACTTTCGAAATCATGTTTAGCTCCTAATCTGATAAATACTCAGGAGTTTATAACAAAGACATAGAACACATTGATTTGCTTATTAGGTCGAATGAAACCTTTTTAGTTTAACTAAATCTACTTTAGGTAAGGATACTAAATAATAAATAATATGAATCTAAACAGTAGTATAAAACCCCTAATAATTTATTAGGTTATAGTTCTTAATATGGCGATAAAAACGTATTACAAATATATTCGACACTTATAGCAGCAGGTGTTTCAAAGGATTAGCATTTACTATAGTGATCAACTACTCCTCCAAAACCCATTTGTCATAAAGAATCAAACAATACCCTAAAACAAAAAATAACGATGAATAAAGGAAATTTACTCATTTAAATAAGTGTAAGGAGCGAAAGGATTCTATCATAAGTAAACCAGGTACCCCTAAAAGATTACTAGCTCAGCCGAATCGTGCACAGCTATTAAATGCCCATTTAGTTCAAACTAAGAGCTGCTAATTGAGAAAAGGTACATAAGAGGTGTGAGCAGCGCATAAAAATCTGTTTAAAGCGGTGGTTATTTACGGAGAAAGCCTTCCTTCCAGATGGACAATATAATTGGGATTAATTTTAATTTATTAACTTATATCGATTCAGAATATATTTAGACTATGTCTTAAATTTTTAGCGCCATTTAATGTTGAAAACCCCCGTGTCAACCATGCTTCGCAGCAGCAGCCACCTTCAAATTAGGGGCGTTTAGTCGTGTGAAGCTTATTTGTTGTACAACTCACTTATTATCGTTGGGAAACGTCCTTAATTCAATTTCCCTGACTGCTTGGCTGGTAAAGCTACCCAATTAAGTTCGCTACGAATAATTTTAATTTAAGGCGAGGTATCTATTTTAAAGGCCTTTTCTAATTTTATCCCCCCTTTTTGCCTTCTAAAAAAAATAAATATTTATCTTTAAGGAGCCCGTTATTACAGTTTTTGGATATTTTTGTTTGTTATAACTCGATTGCTATCTTGTATGATTTTCTTTTAATCATTTAGGTGTATTTGAATGTACTTTTACCCCTATTCAATAGGATGGTCACCATTAAAAGAAAAGAATATTTATAACAGTTTGTTATCAGAACTTTCGAACTAACCTAACTTAGAACCTTGGTAGTTAGAGTCAGATCTATTTTTCTATTAGTTATTGAAAAATAACTAATTTAAATCGCTTCAAATAAAATTAATATGGCACTTCTTTGTTTTAATTAAAAAACAGGCCCACCATATTTATTACTTTTTTAGATAAATGAAAGACCTTCCCGGAGCATGTAAATCCTAATATTCAATATTGAGAGGAAATGGTATCAAATGTCGTAATCATATGCCACTTATAGGAAGTTTAAGCACATCTTTAATATTTATCATTTCCGGGATGGTATTCCAGGTATATGTTTTTATTTATTATTTTTTAAATATATTGCATTTAGCTACATTAACTTATTTACTCTAGTTTGGTTAAGAAGAATATATCATTAATTGAATTAGTACGAGGAAATGATAGACTTCTCTGTAGATTCATGGTTCTATTTTCACTAGTTTAACATTTTGGGGCATTTTACAAATCCTTTATAATATTTTATACTACTAGTTTGGAAAAAATCTGGATGAAATATACTCAAACTAGAAGTAAGCAATCTAAACTGTAAGGAAATAGTCAATTTATTGTTTATAACCCTTAGTTGTCCTAGTTATTTGTATATAAGCCATCTCCAACTAACTAAGCTACTAAAAAAAGCTTATAAAAAGACGGAAAAGAAGGGATAATATAATCCTTTTTTATCACAAATGTTTTATATATCTTTTTTTAAAGGCGTTTCTTATGTACAATCGCCTCTTGTAAGGCATTATGATAGAATAAAATTATCAAACAAATAGGCGCAAAAATTGAACTAAAAAACTGTCATTTTAGTTACTCAACTTCGCTGTCCCTATTCAAGGTAGAGCACTATTAAATAGTTATAACGTCTGGCACCTTATAGGCTCATTTGACCGTAACTGTAAAACATACAAACTTACTTTAGTATTAAAACTGTAAATAATTTCACTGGTTCGGAATATTAAACATTTAGTCTAAAAAATCTAGCATAAAAAAGTTCCGGACTAGTGGCATAAGCGCGTTTCAGCCTACCCTACTAGTGTCCCAAGACCTGTCGCGATGTCTATAGAGAAACCGACGATCTTGATACTACAACTTAGTTATATTTTTATCGTTTCACTATATATTGCCCAACAAAGAAATTTCATTTAGATTTCTCCAAATGACCTGTCAGGTCCATTCCTCTTTAAGTTTTTGATTGTTATTTTCCTAAACTTTACACTAAAACTTATACTCCAGCGACTATAACCTATAATATTATTCTATTAAATCAAGAAATAAAAACAGTCTCCTTTTTAATTTAATTACTATGAAACTCTCTTACGTTCTGTGTATAGTTTTTGCAGGTTTGAACCATACTATAAACTTCTCTGTTTAAAACTTAAGTACTATAAAAATTCACCCATAAACTAGATTATTAAGTTTGATTTAACAATTAATCTATTTACATTCTTTTCATAGTTTATAAATCCACCTCTTTCTGTATAATTTACACCTTTTCTGTTTGTAAGCGTGCTTGTCTCTAAGACTCATTGTTTTATAACAGAGGGTTTTACCTCTGTCTTAAATATCTCGTTATTAGTTTTCTACTTTGTTCACTATATTTTAAGCTTTCATGTTTTATTCACTGGGTTTTACTTCTGTATGTTTTATAACCAAAACTAGACCTCAGCTTCCCAGGGTTATAATAATATAACCAGGTAAAAGAACTTTAATATTAAAAGTCTTCTAAAGATTATAACTTCTGTTATTATTTCTTTGAATAACTAATTTCAGGTAAAATAACACACTAAAACACATGATATACAACAGTTAATGTATACCCATATTTATTAACTGAATTTTCCAGACTTATACCCACTAAATAGATTAAATGATCTTGTCACAGAAGTTTATTCTTCCTGTAGAAGGCAGAATCCATATAATGAATTCCTAAGTTTTTTTATTTAAAAAATCCATTAAAATAACCATAGGTATCCTTTAGTTTCTGGTAAAGCTATATTTTTTACGACAGAATCTTTCCCTAAATTAACCATAATAAAAATGCAGGTTAATATTTTTAAGATTCTTAAAACAGTTCTTTATTTTCTCATTAGGATTACTAGATGGCATGAATAAATCTTTTATTGTTGAAATATTTTTCAATTATTTTGCTAATTATAAATATTATAATCATTCTTGGGCTATGCGATAAAAGGAACCAGAAACCTGTACCCTATATAAAGGAATAAAGTGTTATGCTCCTATTACTCAAGTAAATGGTTTAGTGAGCTCTATATGATGCGTAATTAGAAACGCATACCTAATTGCAAGTACACACATAAAAAAGAATGCCTGAAGCGTTTGCTGTTGTAAAACGAAAAGTCAACCGGTTGATACGTCAACCGGGCATAATATGTTCAACAGAATTGAAAATTGCTCTTCAGCTATATTAGGGTTATAATAGCATAGCTAAAAGTTACGACACTGTATATTAATTTGTATCCTAGACTAAAGCCCTGTTAATAACAAAATTTCATAGATAATTATGATTGAAGGTGTGCGAATCCTCGGATTATTTTTAAAGCGTTAACTAAATTTTAGGAAAGGATGACTTTTAATAAATCTCATAGTCGTAATTTTTTAAGATTAATAAACTTAATAGATACTATACTTAACACAACCTCAACCGATGAACTTTTATTAATAGATTAAATAGTAGTAAACACTAGCTGAAGTTTCATTAAATATCTCAGAGTGCGTCTTAATGCTGACGGGGAGGCCGCCACACTTGTCGCCCTACGATTGGTTATTTTTAAATACATTTTAGGCGGTATGTTAAGCTGTACTAAAAAGTTATTTTTCCTTTTCTTAAGACGCAAACTAAATATATACTTTTGCTTTCCCCAATATAATTATTATACTTATATAAATATATATACTGCATAATTTTGACAATTATTTCTTGCATTTTAAACCAATAAAAGCATTAGTGCTAGCAGTGCCTACAGTAACTCTGTGCCACCCTTATAGTACTTTAATAATTTAAGGTACAGAAATTGATAAAGTGTACGGGCTATAGAAAATAAAGGTTTAATCACCCCGCTAACTCGGAAATATATCAGGCATTTCAACAGGTTGCTTTTCAAAGTACATAATCTTAGACCATGTAGCCTTTTATTTACCTCCGGGTCAGTTTTCTGAATTTTTTTTCTATACAATTACTCTATTTCTGAATTCCTTGAATCCTTTTTTTGTTCTTGTGACTCCTTTATCCTTTATCTTTCTTGCAGCTATATAGTTACATTTTGGATTCATTTTCTTTTTTTTTGTACTCCGTTTTACCCTTGTGTCTTCTACCTTTCTCATTAACAGTACTGTTAAAAATATTTACTTGGCTTTTTCTACTACCTTTACCCTTGTCCTTAACATCTTCATGATCCGATTTCCCAGTTTTTAATGCAAGCAGATCCATCGATCTAA
>JACYFI010001058.1:0-10555 GCA_020975735.1 Ophiocordyceps xuefengensis | reverse complement strand
CTAGAGTTTCTTTTATTCAAAATTTTGCTGTTTCACCTGCGAGCAATAAGATGAAATAGATATATTCCCAATTAAAAGGGGCATTGCCCCATATATTAATGATATCAAGTAGTATTATATTAATATCGAAGCCTGTACTATTTTTTTTATAAAATATGGCATTAAGCTCCCAATGGTTAATCTTGCTTCGCTTCAAGAACTTTGCCACTTAGTAATATAGATTTAAGATTCTAAAGTATAAATTATTGCGCTTATAATTGTCTTTTCTTGCAGGGCACAGCCTTCTGGACCTTCTGGACCAACGCATAGTGAAAAAGATAAATGTACAAAAAATGGGATTCTTACGGGGCTTCGACTTCGACTCCGTAGGACAAATGGAATTTTCTGAAGATTCTATATTTAATATGTGCCTGGCGCGATTTTTTATATCCTCGCGGAAGCACCTTTATGAGAGCAACACCTCGGACATGTACGCAGGGAAATCAAGTAGATAAAGAGAAGTACAAAATAAATTCTTCTTTAAGGGTTTGTTTTTATATGTGGGTAGATTTTTTATATTAATAAAGGTAAGATAAGGCAGTGATATACTATTTATTTATAATATTCTATTCAAATTTGTCGACTATCGCTTAAATTTAATATCTGATTAATTATTATAACCTTCATGATTTTTTCTAAAATAATAAGTATTCCAGAAAATCCCACTTTCAAATTATATTATTCCTTTTAAATATTATTATTTGGCTATTATTTTTTATTATTAACTATAATGGTAATTCTCTTTTTTAACTCTAATGATTATTAATTCATGTAAGGTGAGATATGATATGAGTAATAAAAGGGTTTATATAATATGAAATTGAACTATAAAGATAGGTTCTCCAAAAATAAACCCCCTAAACCAACCTAAAAAATACTAAGATACCTATTTTTGACACATAGATCTTAACGAAGATTAAAAAAGTAAGCTTCAGAGATGAAACCAAAAAATTTTAACTAAAATTACAACCTGATAAATTTCAATACTATGATTTAAAAATTGATTGTTGTCTAGCCTACGGCACCAAATCTGGATTGCCACTAATGTAGAAGAACGGCAAACACAACATAAATTATAGAAAAATAGACACAGAAATTTATCTTAAAAGATCAATTGAGATAAAGGTAAAAATTTTTAAATACAAGACTTAAAGAAGAATCGAGAAAAAAATGTTATAAACAAACCATAAAATAAAATTTATAAAAAAAAGGGCTAAAAAAAAAATTTTTTTCCCTGATGAATCAATAAATCTTTAAAAGATTATATAAAGAAAATAAAAAGTTCTTAATTTTTAATTCTCAATCAAATAAAAGAGAACTTTAAAAAAAACAAAACCTTAAGCTCTATAATAAGGTAGAGAGTATCCCTATATCCTGTGAAGTCATGGGATGGGGAACGCGTGGATAGAAAAAATAAGGGGCGCTACTTTCGGTGCTTATGCAGCATAAAAAACATATTTTTTTTTATAGAGTAAACCCTATAAAGTGTACCTCTAAATTGTCGTTAAAAGGTTTTTATGGTAAATCAATTAGAAAGCGGGTTTCAGGTTACGCGGCGGCCTATCTGTTGGAGCCAAAATGTTGGATACTATTCAACGACAAAATTTAGTCTTAATCGGTGGGTATATCGTAGCTTTGCACAAGGCTGACTTAATTTTAAAGTATTTTGACGGGAGGATAGGAAAGATAGTGTGAAAAGGGTTTACCGGCCCCTGTAAAAAAGGGTTATCTGAAAGGTCCTATCTCCTGGGTTAAAAAGATAAGTGTTCTAAATATTATTCTGAGATGAACCCTTTATTACCTATATTTATTTCTCTTTAATTCATACAAATTACCCTAAAGATTTCGTATCAAATAGAGATTGTTGAGTATGTCCTTTGGGCTGGTTATATGTTAAAATCTAAATTTACTTGTTACGCTAATCTAATAGTATAAACAAAGTTTAACTAAAATAAACTGCTGATACCTAGCTGGTTGGGAGGTTGTAAACGATCATACAATGTGCTATGATTAGAAAAATAGAATTGTAGATCTATAGAGAAACATATATAATTAAAAACCCTAAGAAATAAATAAATTAAAATTCATAAATACTAGAAATTAAGCAAAATAAAAAGTATAAAAACAAATACAATTTTGTAACGGTGTGGTCATACCCCCTTACATTGGAAACCATACCAAGGGGGTGAAGGTTACAGAAAATTTGTAGCAAGAACTTAAGAAGCCTGCAGCCATAAATCCGCCTCAAGCACCTTTAGGGGGTAGTTTATATTTTTGGACCTACAGGTCATCGGAAAAAGCGCACCGTCAAAAAGATTAATTTTGATACATATATAATTTTAAACGGTAATTTAATTCTTGCTTTCCTCAAACTACGTTTAAATATGGGAGCCGTATTTGGCAATGTTTGCAGGGGTGATTGATTTCCTGAAATTCCTAAAATGTTTAGGTCGTAAATTTGATTCTTATCATATGCTAAGGACACAATTTTGTGACTTTTTATGTATAGGTGGTCAAATCTTACAATTTTCTTTCCTCACACTTTTTAGGTCCACAGTAGGCCTTTGTTCTTAGTGATTGAATCTTTACAACTACCTAATTAGGCTATAAAGCCTATTTAAAATTAGCAGTATAAATAGACAATTGAAAAGCAGGAAATTCCACAATAAATATGGGCACCAATCTCAATATCTTTTTTTTAGAAGAGGATCCTCAGAGACTATACGTCGTTGTAACTTAAAAGTTAAAGAAAATGTCCTCAAAACATGGTGATAATGTTTAAATCACTCTTGTTACTTTTTATTTTCCCCCATATATCATTTTAGCTTATAATATAGATAATATTGACGTTTAGTTGTAGTTGCTTTCATAAAGGAGTAGAAGCTTGGCCGCAGAAAATATATCTAAAAATCTCCTGCCTTACGCCCCCATTTAGTAGCCTCCAAAATAAAAATTACTATTGACTCCGACAAGATCCAAATAATGATTGACGATTGTTTTTAGGCTTATTTTTCCTATGCGTTGTTAGGGCATGCTAGCAAAAATATGCAAAAAAAAAACAGAATAATAATAATTTTAATTACTGTTACAACTTTAGCACCAATTTTATTGTTTCAGTACAAGAATTTTGGACCTTTAGTTATTTGGAAAACCATCTCATTTCTACAATCTTTATAATGGAGAAACTATTTATGAGGCAAGCCTCGATATAAAAATAAGAGGGTGGTATTTATTCTTATACAAGTAATAGGCGTTAACGGTATACGTAGGTAACGGTATTGATTTAGCTTAATACCACCATTAATCTTTCCTTTTTGTTAACCGATAAAGGTTATATATCTTAATTATATTTGAAGTATTGGGAGGCGCAAGGCCCATCATTTTTCTTGTTAGACCAGGCAAGCTTCATGTATTTTATATGGTTATGGATAAGTCACCCATAAGATAAGTCAGGAATATTACGTAAATAACAACGATATATTAATTTATTTAACACCTGTTATAAAATTAACACCTGGCGAGGATTCTAGTTATGGGGATTTAAAGACTCAAAAAAGTCTAAAGGACTTATTCTAATCTCCGTAAAAGGTACACCTTTTTCTGTAAATAACTAGTAAGACTTAGGTACTATTCATACTTTTGATTTTACTTGTTATGCAATTAAGCCTGACGGTAGCAAGAACTAGAAAAAATTTTTCTTGCACAAGTCCTGGGCTAATTTAGGAGGAAAAATAAAATCTAAAGAAACTAGGTCCATTATAATCCCATTTTTAATTAAGAAAAATCTAAGGAATTTTATTGCACTATATGAATAAAGATAGAAAAATGTTTTGAAATAATCCAATGTACAGTGAAAAACTGAATCAGTGAATTAAATCTATGCTAAATTAATAAAAAGGGTTTATGTGTTTAGCCAAATTTAGTGAAGGGCATTATTTAAGAAGTCAGTAAGGGAGTGTAGTATCATTGGTAAACGACTTGTACATTTAGACGCTATTATACAATTTTAAAAATATATAATTAAGAAGCCATATAAAAGACTAAATACTTTATTTTAATTATAAAAAATGAAAAAGGGATTACCTACTCCCTTTTCATATCTCTGCAATGAAACCATCACAGATCGGTATTTAAGAAAAAGTATAAAAAAATGTCTATCAAGCGGTATGGCCTAGAAGAATAGGAGGAACTATCCTCATGCATCTTTCAGGATGAATTCAATTAGTAGTGTAGGATCTATGTAAAGAGTGTCAGACGGCCGCTATTATTTGCCTTCATACATTGTTTACAAACAATTGGTTAGGAAGGCGTTAAAGCAGCAAGTAAAAGAGTCCCTTGATTAAGCACCAGGGTTCCATGAGGTTACTACAACTACTTAAACCAGATTTTTGCCATCGTAGTTAGATGAGGATAACAAGCCACCCTAAACTCAACGCCATTTGTAGGTTTACCTTTGCAAAAGTTAAAATCAAATAGACTTAGCGTTGTGTTATATCCGTCCCCTTGTTCATGAACAAAAAAATACGCAAGTTAGCCCGCAAGCTTTCTACTTAAGTTCTAATTTTTATCTGCTCTGGTCAATAGAATAGAGGTTAGACATATGCTTGTTTAGATAAGTACATTTAGTCTCTTAGCTTCAAAAATGTGCAAGAGTATAATTACTTCTAATTATTACGATCTTACTTTTCGACTTACAGAGATGAGCCAGCCGCCCCCCTTGTGCTAGTTAGCAAAGCTAGGGACGCCCTTTGTATAGCGCGAGGCTTGCGTACCCTACGTATTTTTGAATGCGGAAGCAGAGGGGCTGGGCTTAATTAATAATAAATACGTCTTATTTATTTTTAAATTATTGGCCTATTTTTTTGCCGGGCTTAGCAAGCAATACCCTATTCCAACACAGAGTATGCTAAACCTGCCCTTTAATTTTTCAAAAGTTTAATTGTCCCAAACCTAAGTTAAAATTATAGCTTACACATGTACTTTTTTATAACTGTTTATAGTGGCTACATCGTATTCAAATAAGAAAATGCAGGAGATAAATTTTTTTTTTATGATGGAGCCCCTCACACATAGTGGCAGCACCCTCACTTAATTTTTTTTAATTAGCGAATCTATTATGTAACAGTATTCTAAAGAAAATTACTGCGATCCACCCACACAAAATAATTTACCTAAATTTTATTTCAATATTGAAAAATTACTTTAATGTTGCCCAGACTTTACTGGTAGTAGCAAATAATGAAAACCTGTAGATGAAAGGAAAACTAGGCTAGTATGCGAAGAAGATTAAGTCCTAAATGCTGTAGTCACCTAATTAAGACCTTTTTTTAATATTTAATCTAGCTTCAGTATAATAAAAAGCGTTTGATTTAGGCTTTATATAAAAAATCCCCTTTGTGCCAAACTAACCACTTGTTAAAGTAAATGTATAAATGTATGTAAAAGATTTTTTATTTAAACTGCTCTTAATACCCATATTTTAAGGGCTTTAAGGGCGGGGGAGTAAAAAATGGTTAGTATATATATGTTTACTTTAAAAACAAAATAAATCCTAATATGATTTTTGTGAGTGAATAGAAGGCAAGAAAAAAAAGGTTGAGTATTAAAGTTTTCCCTAAGGCCCTTCTGTCAGGAGACCTCGAGATTTAAAAGACATCTTAATGTTTAATTTGAACGATAGAAATTGCATGCGTCTAGATTTTTTTTTACTAAAAAAAACTACAAAACTATCGGTTGAAGATAAAATTCGAATTTTCTGTTGTTAGAAATTAGAATCTTAGAAATAAGCAGAAAGAGAAGATAAAATTCTTACGCTTCGCGAAGCAAAAAATGCTACCACTTATCAATTCTATATTTTAAAAGTAACCAAATAATATTCCAAAATTTTATGATTCAGATTATATGAAATACTTAAAAACCTTAGACAACCTAGATCAAATTTGTTACGGTGCGTCCTAAAGGTTTATAGTATTTATCCGGCGAATATGTATGGCCAACTAAGCACTTGTTGTATGACACATCAGTAGCTATTAATGGTTATCTTAATTCACTTCTGTGTCGCAAGGAAAACTTAAATCCCTTTATTTTAAAATAACATAGGGATGGCGACTCTCTTCATAAAGAATTTACTTGTTTTTAACCCTAATAAGAAGAATCTTATGAAGTTTGAAAAAATCCTAGTAAAGCGAGGGCCTGCGTTAGAATTAGTCGTACATATACTAAAAGACGTAGAATTATAGAAACATAAGATGATGGTACTATAAGTTAAAAAATATATACAATCGTAACGAGGGTACAATAGCAAATTCTAAAAAAACACAGGAAATATAACTTAATCACCTGATAAATGATTTAAGGAGGTTATTGTAAGGGTAAATATATATTTTAAAGTTCTGATAGAGCTTTGGAGAATAGAAAAAATTAAAAGGAATATATTCATAAGAAAAATTGTAAATAATTTGAGAAGTATGAAATTTATAATGCTTACAACTTTAGTCTAGCATTACAGAGTCTCCATTTATATCTAGGAGACAATACCACAAAAGTTGTCTAACTTTTTAATGTTAGAGACTTGATGATCTATATCTAAAATAATTCGGATATATGAGCTACTGTCATATAAAGGTGGAATAATTAGTATTAAATATTGTTAGTTTATGAATTTAACAAGACGTAGCCTATCGCTGGCTAACCAATAAGAAAACATTATTTAATATGCCGGGCAGAGCACACAACGTTAATATATTTTTCATATAAAAAAAAGTAATTTGTAAAAATAAAACTATTACTAACTAATAATCAAACGCCATTAGCTTATATAAGAGGCACCTAAACGCATTATAAATAAGTTACTAAAAAATTAGTAACTGTATTTAGGGGACAACGCATCTTTACACTAAGAAAAGAAGGTATAAAGAGTTAGATTTTTTTGAGCACGCCCACATAAAAAAGTTTAGTAGTGTGGGTTAAGATACTTTTACCTCGGGCCTAGCAGAAGAGAAACCTTTTGCTAACATGCATCTAAATTTGACGGGGAGCCACCCTTAAAGACTATTTTTACTAAATGTTATGCAGGTAGACTAATACGCTGGCTCAGGTAATGATCTAGGTAAAGTAAGTCAGAAATTAGATGCACGACTAGGGAAATAGCAATCCGCACCAAGTGCTATTAGGTAATGCACGTTCATCGACTAACAATGGTGTAATGGGTGTTAAGAAGGTCGTTAAGGCCTTCCGCTTAGCCACCCTGTTTTGGAATTAGCTTTAAGATATAGTCAAACCCCTATTTGAAAACAGTACAAGGGTATAAAAAGTTTATACCTGTAAATGGATTAGTGGTTAAATTAATATTACAACTAATTTAGGGGAAGAAGGCCTAGAACTTTTTCCCTTGTTTGCGGCGGGGGTAATAGCCTACATAATGGAAAAAAAGGAAAATTCCGGTGTCTAATCGGTTTATTAACAGCAATGGCAAGTATCTTTTAAAAATTAAATCTATTAAAGAGGTATGTGCACCAACGCACAACTAAAGTTAATTTTTATCTTTGTTTAGGTCCAGTAAGTAACATTAAATATTCGGCTTATGTAGGTTACGCTTTTAACAGTATGGGGCCTGGGATTACTCTTTTATGTGGAATTGGGAATAGGGGGATCTACTTATGGATACTGTTCTTATCTGTAAGCTACCTTTATTGCTATATTAATTACGGGATGAAGTGCCTAATAGCAATTTATGCTTTTTCTTAAGGTCTTTAAGAAGTACAGCCCATAATAGTATGAATTACGTCTAAGTTCAGTATTACATTAACAATAAATTAGATAACAGATGTTAAATTATAATTATAACTGGTAAGGTTTTTCAAAGATAAGTATGATTTAGCTTTACCTTTATCTTTTGTATATAATAAATTCTTTAATTGGTTCTGTAGCAGAAACTGAACAGAGTCCCCTGTCGATTTTAGCTGAGGCCTATTTACATTATGGTTCAAAAAGAACGACAAAAGTTGCTGAATTCTTTAATGTGAGAAAATAGCCAGGGAAGTTACTTTTAAAATTTAATCTTTAAGGCACTATAGTGATGTTTTAATTTTTATAATATTACACAAAAGTTATAGTCCAAAGACTATATGAAGGTTTAGAATAGAAACGAACAATATATTCCTATTACCAAGCCCTATTTATTAATAAACGGCCCGGAGGCTATAAACCTAATAAATATTTTTTGTACTTCGCCGCACTTACTTATACTTAATGTTTTTTTCTTTGCGTGTGACGAAGTAGCCGCCAAAAGAAACAACAGCATAACAAATACCCATATACTAAGGAGGTTTATTCATTTAAACAGCAGCATTGAGCCTTAAATAGTACCCGGACAATAAGTCCTATTGCCATTTGGTGTAATATTAAAAAATTTATACGAAACTTGTAGAGGGTTCAATGATAAAATAATACTAAAAGGCCATAAGGGAGGGTTTATTTAATACCATAAATGGCAAATAATACACATGTTGTGTCAAAAGATTCTGTTTGATCTTTTAAATGCCCATTTTAGTAATGGTAATTTAATTAAAAATTTATTTGCCGTTTTGTTTTTCCTGCCTTATCATAGCTTGTGCTAGGGCAAAACAGACAATAATGTAAATAATTGCTAAGCATTAGGAATATCAAGGGTTAGTGTAGGAGGGCTGCAAGCCTCTTCTTAAATAATTTAATTAAAATTTATAAAACTATATTAGATTTTAACCCTATCTAAAAAGTAGATAATCGGGATTGTTCATTATTTATTTGAAAGCATATATGAGATAATAACTCCTCTTTTATAACCGGGTGAAATTTGTAAATAGAGTTTACCGTTTTACTTCCGGAAGTACTCAATTACTACTTGTAGGGCATTATAAGACATCCCTGCTCTAAACCTTTGTTCCAAGCAATATTAAAACCCTCAAAGTGATATTAAATGTTCTAAATTTTACGTAAGATCTATAAGAATTAACAACCAAGGCTCTTATAAAAGCGGCTAAAGGGTGTATTTATATTTTGATCAATACCTTGACACAGTAAACAGTATCTTGACGTCACGACAAGACTTTATTAAACTTTTAATGAGCAATCTTTAATAATTTTAAAGACTAATTCTACTGCTGCTAAGCGCCACGCGAGGCACGTCACGCAACAAAAAGCTTTTTTTTAAGATGGTTTTTAGATAAGTTTAAGTTATTATTAGCAATAGTTTTACATGACCAAGGGGAAAAAAGAATTAGCCACAATAATTTAACTTAGCCTGAAACAAGGTAATATACTAAGATAAAATTTAGATACTTTTTATAAGTTTTTTAGTGCTATTGCTCACAAATAAATTTTTTAGTTAAAACCTACCTACTACCTACTAATATTAAGATTAGTAAAAACCCGGTAAGTTAAATTCCTATTAGCAAAAGGCCCGATTATGACGCCAAGCTAAGATGAGTAAAAGCCATAAGAATAAATACCTTTTCAGGGTATTAATTATAACCTAGATGGCTACTTTAGATTATAACAATTTAAAAAGCAATTAGATAGATAAACATTTTAAAACATCTAGGGTTTACAGTATAATGGCGCAACGCTCCTTAAATTTATATGGCTTTATACACAATTTATGTACTAATTTAAACCCTATGAATTTAGTGGGTGCCAATGGTAGTTATAGGCCCACGCTTCGGTAACACAATCGTTGCACATATTAAAGAACAAAAAACATAATAAAGAATCCCCACCAACGGAAATCTGAATAGTTTAGCGGATTTTATTGACGGAACTACGCGGTGCGTTTATTATTTTTTCCCTCTTTTAGCCCAATACGCTAGTTTGGTATCAAATTCGTGTTTTTATAGGTATTTTTATTCTTAGTGGTTATTAAATACAAATCGTATTTTAAATTGATATTATTTGATTCATTAAGTTTTTATACAGTATATTTATTTGATATAGGATGAACTACAATCAACAGAATATTTTAAAAATAGCAATTTTTAAACTAGTTTAATGGAAGAAGGTACGTTTTATTTTAACATTTGGTATAAAAAAAGCCTCAATATTGGTTTTTTATTTTTTTGATCCGGGCTCTTTTGCTAGAATTATGATTTCGACCAAGTATGATGCTTCTTGTTGAATGTCTGTACTGGGCCTATATATTTGGCATTTTATAATTATTTATACCCTCTTTATTATCTAATGGTTTGGGGTATTTTGTAAAAATATAAATTTCTATTTTAAAAATTATGAGATTCTATTAAATAGAGTAATTATCCGTAAAAGTATGCAGTTATGAATGAACCAATATCAAATTCTATATATGAGCTGCTAATTCTAAAGGGCTTGGCTTCATTCTGTTATTTGCTACATAAAGCAAATTAAAACCCCGCGCTTAGCTTCAGCACCGTCTACTAAAAATTAACATAAAAAATATACCTTAGTGTAAAGAAATCATCTAACTATATATTTTAAAGATAATTGTAGGAGTTTAGGGTGTGTCTCT